>MJUT01054663.1:589795-609197 GCA_002080005.1 Gigantidas platifrons
TTAATTATACACAACTATTTGGTTACTGTTCACACATAAACTGGGCGTATAAAACTTACGTTTTAACATGTAATTATAATACCTTTGTGCTACGAGTCCTACGTGTAATGAAATTCAGACCAATGTTTCGCATATAGTTATTCAGTACGTAGCTTTTGTATCAAAGTTCCACATAAAATGGGAATCATTTCACCGGTTTACTTTTATTAAGCTCAACAATTGTGTTAAATAGTCCCTCATACAACGGAAATGAATGCGACCACCAATTAACAGATAATGACACACCAGAAAAGTTTGAAAATACCAAAGGTGTAATTGGGGCCATCGTGGCCGTGATCGTTGGATTTACAACTACCTAAACAATCAGTGCCTATCACCACTGATGTTGTGAATTCGAATCGCGATCAGGTTTACCAGTTTCTTGCCCATGGTCGGTGGTTCTTTCCGGGTAGTCCGTCTTCCTCCACCATTAAAACTGGTCGCCATGATGTAGCTGAAATATTGCTGAAAGTGGCGTTAAAACATCAAAAATCAAATCAAATCGATCAGGGCGAGGTGTACAACATTATGTGATAAAATTTGTCAGTGACTTGCGACAGTTCGGTGGCTCCTCCGGTTGTCTCCACCAATACAACTGACCGCCATGATACAGCTGAAATATTGCTGAAGGTGCCGTTAAACACCATAAAACCAAAACCAAACCAAAGGGGTAATCATAATCTTTAAATGGAAGCACAGGCAATAAAATGGTCAATAAGAGACACAAATACAAACAATTATCTACATAATATAATACAAGACTCTCAAGATTGAACAACATAACCCACTAAAATGCCATGGGTGAACTCGAAAGGGTAAACAGTTCGTAATCTACTAGTGTCTCCCGTAGTTGTTAACAAAACCGCAGTGTTACGAGTTCCCTATACCCGGGAGTAAGATACATTGCACATGTAACTTTTTTTTTACAAGTAATTACATGTTGTCATTGTGCAACGAAACCATAATAAACAGAAGATGAGACCACTTTTCCCGGATAGCTACATACAACCATTCTTTTATTAATAACATATAAACCGGGGTGATATTTCTTCTTTACAATTAGTTCTAAGCAACCATTGTTTTTCATCTGTATAACATTTACCTTTAACAATACAATAATTACATGGAGCAAGAACTGCCTCCCATGTCGGAGCACCTGCGTGCATCTCCGGTTTTAGTAGGGTTCGTGTAGTTCGATCATTAGTTTTCTGTGTAGTGTTTTGTAGATCATTTTTGTCCCTTTGCCGCCATTTTTCTTTTGCTATCTTCAAGTTTTTCGTATGTATCATAAATATTTCAGTAATAAGGTATATTGTGTTTATGTTACAGAATGAAGCTGCACTTCCAGTAAAGAGCGATAAAAATGAAAGACAGCTCCGCCGTAAAAAACGTGTGACCCGAATGGTAGCAATAGTAGTATTTCTATTTGGACTCTGCTGGTTCCCTATTCATGTAGTAGCTTTATGGATACAGTTTGACCCAAATTTTCCGAGAACCGACGGAATGCATTATTTCAAGTTATTCTGTCATACACTGTCTTACGCAAATTCTTGTGTCAATCCATTTGTTTATGCGTTTGTAAATGAGGGCTTTAAGCAAGCTATTCTGAAAAGATCGCCATTTATTAGCAAAATGTGTAAATGTGTTTTACAACCGAAGTCCAAATCAAAATCCAATAGAGATGAGACGAATATGATTGATAAGGCAGTTGGAACAAGACCTGGAGTATCTGAATATACGACAACCCATATGACATGCGCACTTTAAGTGCTTGTAACATCCGCGGCAAGTGAAACATATATATGTATTAAAATACCTTATTTAAAACGACAATAGTAGGTGGTGTGTATCTTAGAAATAGTTTTACCCTTGTACTATACAGTAAAACTCGGCTATAATGAAAAGTGATATAGCGAATTGTCGGATAAAACGAATTTATTTTCAAGTTCGAACAGTACGAAATATATCGAAATATTGCGAATTGTATACAGATATATCATGTTTGGGAGGGGTATTTGCGAAAAATACCAGTCGAGAGACGAATTGCGAGGGAAATTTAGTCTCAAGACTGGTATTTTTCGCAAATACCCCTCCCAAACATGATATAGCTGTTTAATTACATCGAATATTATTTAGAACACTAGTTTTACAAATTTTGTTACAAGCGTCTCTGTGAAGGGTAAAAACGGCAAATACGATTTTGTAAATACCATGAAAAAAAGTTAAATCTTATGCAAATACACCTAAATGAAGTACAAATTCTGCAAATTCACAATGCAAGGCCTGAATTTGTACAAAATATCACGGCTATTAACCAATCAGAATCCAGCATTCTTATATAAGGTGTAATTATCGGAGAAAACGAATTTATTTTCAAGTTCGAACAGTACGAAATATATCGAAATATTGCGAATTGTCGGATAAAACGAATCTATTTTCAAGTTTGAACAGTAGGAATTATATTGAAAATCAATCATATTGAACGACTAATTGTGATGAGTAGCTGTTGGTTCGTAGTAAAAGGATTACTGTATTATTTTCTAGGAATAATATGTTTTTGTATATTACGTATTGTTGTTTGTTAATGTTAAAGACCTCATATAAATATTGTACTGTACAACTGACGTTTTCAATCTACCAGACTGATTACAATAAATAAGAATAATTTAATTTGATGTAAATACTGCAATCTGATTGGCTGATCCACCTGGAGCAACGCTGATTATACTTGATAACCTGGGTTGGTATTGTGACGTCGCCAACATATTCATTCGCCAACGAGAAATTAGAATAGTCCCACGAAATAGTCGTGCTTAAAATCGTGGAATAATTAATTTTTTTTGGTACAAATTGAATTACAAGGAATGTGTTCAATTGTTGAACAGGTTATATTTGTATTACCTTGTTTGGAACAGTTTACAGTTTTCACAAGTCGCTACGCGGTTTATTAAGCGTAACCTGTCCCCCCAAACTTGGTTATATCTTATAACCTATTCAAAAATGTAACATATTCCTTAAATAAAAGGATATGTCAAAGAGAAAATTAGGTCAACATAAATAATAATATTTTTTATTATATCTTCATTGTATATTATATATAAAATAAAAGTGATGTTTTTACAAAATTGGCACCCCCAGGGAAACATCACTGTTGTTCACCGGTCGACAAATGTAATGTGCCATATCTGTCCGGAAATGTATCCGTTTTTGCATTCCGGAATTACAATCTTGACAGGAAGCTAAAAACACAAATATGAAGTTTATGAAAACACAAGATAAAAACAGACTAATAAATGTTTATTGCATCCAACATTATTGTAAATAGAGTTTCGGTATAATAAAACAATTATTGCCTGCACTTGCGGTGAACATCATAATTGTTCACCCTTGGGATGCTGTTTTCCCTCGGGCTAAAGCCCTCGGGGAAAACAACATCCCAAGAGTGAACAATTATGATGTTCACCTTAAGTGCAGGCAATAATTGTATAATGTTTTAATTAAAGAATATATTTTTGTAGTGGTAACATTGAAATAAAATTGTTTTATTCTAGCACATTCATGCTAAGGTTTTCTCAAATATATTGAGGGTTAGGGTTATGGTGTTTAACGTCACTTTCAACAATATTTCAATTATTTCGTGGTGTCAGTTTTATTAGTGTTGGAAAGCGGAGTACCCAGAGAAAATCACCGGCTTGCCGCAAGACACTAACAAACTTTATCACATAAAGTTGTATTGTCATGTGCGGGGTTCGAACTCACAACTTCAGTGGTGATAGGCACGGACTGCAAATGTAGTTGTAAAGATCATGACCACAACGACCCCTCGTACAATTTTGTTTTGATACAGCTCCTCCTAATTAAAAGATTTAAATATCTTCTGATAGGGTTCAAGATTACAGAAAAATCATATGAAATAGTCTTTAACTATTCGTGTGAAAACGTAGTTTTATTCAATATTAATGAATGTATGTATTAATTCGGTTGTTTCGAATCATTTCCATTCCGTCAACATTTTGTTATTTTCGTCTGCCAGATCACGTGAATTCGATGGAACTGCTGGTCCTGAGCTTCCGGTGTCAATGTACACAACAAAAACTCCAATCGATATGTGCCGTTTTAACGTTCGATTCTCAAGTTAAAAATATCTTAACATTTTCGTTAAAAGAGAGATATCAATTAAATTATTTTATTTGTATCAAAGACTTCAACGCAGAGACAAATAATTCTTTAAAATTAAATTTGTTTTCTTTCTTTATTTGCGGCTGTCAGCATCATCAAAGGAAAANGATCTGCCTTTATGTATATATTTCTTATATAAGACAGATAGTAGGGTACCGAACACCAGTATTTATTCAGCGGTTTCCTTGGCGTCTCCATATTACAATTACTTATAATCTACCGCATCTACGACTATGATATGCTGACGTTGTCACAGTAATAGCGTAAACACCGGAAGTCGCCTGCCTATTTGTTCAGACGTCAAGACACGGAAAAGACGGAACGTGGTCGGAATTGACATGATTCGAAACAACCGAATTGCTTAGATTTATTTATTTTCAGTTATTAATAAACTAAATTTGTATTGCGTTGTATTTACAAAGAATAATATGGAACGAAGTCCCAATTATGGTAGAAATAGCAATTTTTTTCTATATACTAAAGACTAAATTTTCATGCACCGGAAGTGACATACCGGAAGCAATACATGTACAGCTACAGTGGGTTTCTGCAAAAAATTCGATGCAGTAAAAAATTGTTCTTGCAGGGGCACGAGTATCAAAGTACTAAAAACGACATATTGTATAAATAAAATCAAGAACGGGTACAAGGATGTAGAAAAAAAATCAAGTTGCAGCTCTCGTGAGAAGTGGAACCTGTTCAAATTATCGCGAGATAGAGCGTGAAGTAATCCTTGACAACCATAAACAAAGATGACCGACAATATATGTTTATAATTCTATTCTTACTAGAATTTATCAATAACTCGTAATCCGATTGGATATCGTCACTTATTCTACGTCATTCAAAAGGAATTTATAAATCGATATTTCCGTTCACAAGACTACTTTTTTCCCCGGTCATTCCACGCGTATAAATCTACGAGCAATGATACTAACAAGGATCTGCCATCTTAAAAATGTGAAATTCTACATGTCATATTTACAACAATACACAAAAATATTTAAAAAGCTTACCTTGAACACTTATTTTAGTTAAATTGTATCAAACTTGAAGCGTACACGAAGCCAAATAACGTATAATATTTACGTTTCAAACTGGAAGTCTTCATATGACGCCAATGACGTCATGTTGGTTATGTTCCAAAGTCGTCAATAACATTTCGCGGATTTGTTTATCAGTTTACAATCATGTGTATTGCATGTCCATTGTTTGAGACTCTCCTTGTGTATTTCTTTAATAGTATTTAGCGTAGAAAAGAAACACGATGTCCAAGAATTAGAATTATAAGGATTAAACACTGTGTTTTTAGGAAATTATGTATGTATAAACTCCGGCAGCTCACTCACAAACTTTACATAAAGTCCTTCAGTTTGTGAGTGAGTTGCCGGAGTTTATACATAGATAATTTCCTAAAAAACAGTGTTTAATCCTATAATAATTTTTATGATATATAAAACTAATGACGGCTTTTCTCGTGAATAAAGCATCGCACAGGAACAACAAAATGTGCAAATTAAAGCTATAGTACAATAAAGTGTATTGACTACTTCCGGTTATGAACCATGTTCGGTAGCGGATACGAAAACTGTCCGGAGTTTGGTCCCAGATATATTGTTTAAAAAAATTATTGGACTTCGTCCCAAGTTAGGTAACACCTATTATCATATTAATTTTATATATAATGCATGCTACGAATAAATAGAAGGGCAGGGTACGGTAAGGGTCATGGTGTTTAACGCCACTTTCAACAATATTTCATTCATATCGTGACGGCCAGTTTTGTTGGTGGAGGAGACCGGAGCACCCGGAGTAAACCACCTACCTGCCGCAAGTTGCTGACAAAATAAATCACCTAATGTTCTATCGAGTACACCTCGGCTGGGCGGGATTCAAAACAAATGAATCGAAACATGTATACACACACACATATGGTCTATATGTTATGATGATGTGTGCGATCTGACCATGTCCGTTTATATAATGACCTATTTATTAAGTTGATCAACACGTCTATGAAAACAGTTTTTAGTACTTGCAGGGAATTATGTATTGGTACACGATCAACACAGCAGAGTCTCGGGGCTCAACCTATAGACCTGTCCATCGCGTAACCAGGTGGTGGATAAGGGGTTGACGTAATATAAATACAGAAAGCCTGGACGTGGACAGGCTGGTCGTATTATAACATGACAATCCTCTTAACTATCAGATGTGGGTCAAGCCCTGGGAACCGTCAACAGTACACAGAACGTTGATAAACGTGACATTCTACAATATATGTTGATAGACAGCTTTACACGTAATTTACTGGGACAATGTTTGGATTTGTCCTTTTCATCAGCCATGATATAACTGAAATAATGTTGAAAGTGCTTTAACAACATAACCCTACCCCCTATTATTTCTATTCGTGTTAATTGTAGTAAATCCAAACTGTTTTTTTTTTATGTCTGCAATAACAAACATGGCTGGTATTGTTTAACATCCAGTGATTATATCATATATACAATGTACATATAATTTCCCCTCCATATTTCATACACAAACAGATGTCGTTTTCGAATCCACATTTAACATTCATATCATGTGTTANTTATTTAGAATCTACCCCTTTACAACGGGGACACCAATCACCAGGGTAGTAGTGATGGTGCGTCTAAGCTTATCTATTTACATCATAAGATCTTAAAAAGTCTGATTAAAAGATAAATATGTACATTAAATGTAAAAGTATAAAACAAATCTTACTTATGCTACACTGTCAAATATATACATACAAATGTAGTTAGTATAAAATAGAGCACATCAGACATAAAAAAACAAATCAATATGATTTAAAAAGTGTCCAGTTCATCATTACTAAGATACATTCCGGTTTAAAATATCATTTCTAGCTTTAAACACTCTAAAAGGTACGATCTTCCATAAAAATCATAAAACGTACCGATATCATGACTAAAAGCAAACCCAATGTCGCCAACTAAAAACAGTACTTTGGCACTTGGGGACAGTTCCATAAAATCAAGATCCTGTGGACAAAGGGTGGCAAAAATATCAAAGAATTTCGAACGGATGTGTTCTAACAATTATTCTACCCTTAGTGATCTGATCTGAACCGATATGTACAATGACCACATCAGGCTTCCATACTTTACTCGTGTGTGTAATAGTATTTTCCCGCGGTTCGAAGTATAGCGGGAAAATATTGTATTGTCGGTTTGATACTAATGAATATTCATGCGGTAATGGTCGAAATTGACCAATGAGAACATTGTCTTATGGTTGGGAATTTAGGTGTGTTCGTTTGGTTCTCTTCACTTTCTAGCCGTCGTGCATACGTGTAACAACAAAAAATGGACGTCGAGCTTCGAGATACTATCGAGAAAGAAGTATACAGCGCCGTGCAGAGTACCCAAAACCAGTTGTTGAGCAGCTTAACTTCACTTCCTAACGCCAGACTATATGGTGTTCAGCGTAATATTCAAGAAAAGCAGAAAGCTTTGTCGCTATCCCAGATGGCGAAAATAGACGAGAATATGACGGATGCATTCAAATTCAAGAAAAGGGGGAGGAACAGTGCAATTGTATTGAGAAGGGACACTGGAGGAGAGAGTGTCCGAAGCAGACAGTGGAACATAGAAATAAGATAAGTAGTTTTACCTTTATGAGTAGAATCGAGCACACCTAAGTCTATATCACAGGTGTCGAACAGCAATACACATACTACGATCAATAGTAAACTTACTCAAGCGTATAAAAATAGTACAGGCGTGGGAAATTTGTCTGGGAAGCTAAATAGATGGAAAGAAATCGGTGCAAACTCTTATATTGTTAATGTTATAGGAAATGGATACAAAATACAATTTTTACACATACCAGATGAAATAGTTCTTGAA
This sequence comes from Gigantidas platifrons, assembly GCA_002080005.1. Classification (NCBI taxonomy): domain Eukaryota; kingdom Metazoa; phylum Mollusca; class Bivalvia; order Mytilida; family Modiolidae; genus Gigantidas; species Gigantidas platifrons. The sequence goes on from MJUT01054663.1 coordinate 597,913, forward strand.
AACAATAAATCAGCACGTGACAATACAGATTTTGTAAACGATGAAATCGAAAGGTTACTACAAAAAGGTTGCATTAGTCTTGTGACATAAAAACCATTTAACAGTGGCAAATAATAGCGGAGAAAAACTAAGATTGGTGTTAGACGCTAGACACATTAATCCACATCTGTATAAATTCAGGCACAAATATGAGGATGCGACAACAGCAAGACGGTTATTCAATAGAAGGAATTTTATTTTCTCTTACGACTTAAAAAGTGCCTATCACCACTTGAAAATGTTTCATGCAGACAAAACATATTTGGGTTTTCAATGGGAAAATCAGTATTATATTTATAATGTCTTGCCTTTTGGCTTAGCAACAAGCGGGCATATTTTCAGTAAAGTTATGAGAGAGATTACTGGAGAGGTCAGGGGTTAAAGATCATCATGTACTTAGATGACGGCTTAGGGGGTGGCGCAAGTTATGAAGACGCATTAATTTCAAGTAAATTTATTCAGAACGACTTCGAATTTTTTTTTCTATCGCTCACGAAAAGTGTAACTGGATCCCAACTCATAAATTAGAGTGGTTAGGTTTTTGTTGGGACATGGCAGAAGGTAGTCTGCTAATTACAGACAAGAGAGTTAATAAGCTAAAGGCTTCTTTATCTGATCTGATACAAAGATATCAGACTGAGACAGCGTTGTTTCAAGTTAGATTTATAGCAGGAATAGTAGGACAGGTGATATCAACACAGGCATATTCGGGGATCAGGCCCGATTGAGAACCAGATATTTATATGAATGTGTATTAGGCATGTTAAGCTGGAACTCCAAAGTAATGGTAAGCCATGACGCATTCAGATAATGCAAATTTTGGGTGAATAACATAGATATGTTGAATGAGATAGGATCTCAGTTATGTAATTTAACGTATAACGAAGCACATGATTTTCACATATTTTGTGATGCATCAGAGACTGGCTTCGGTGGTCATTTGACCACAGGTTCAGAGGACGAACCAGTTGCAACGTATGGCAGTTGACCATATGATGAAAAAGCCCAAAGGTCTACTTGGAGAGAGCTCTAGGCAGTTTATAGGACATTGCAAAGTGTTATTGGCTACTTGAATGGTAATGTTGTCAGAGTGTATACCGACAACAAAAATGTGCCACACATATTGAGGGTAGGTAGTAGAAAGAGAATACTACATGAAAAAGTAATGTGAGTACATAAACTATGTTTACAAAATTCAGTTAAAAATGAACGCAGTTTGGATACCAAGAGAATCAAACGACAAGACAGACAGTCTTAGTAGAATATCAGATTGCAATGATTGGGAAATCGAAGACTTTATTTTTAAATACTTGGATAATTTATGGGATCCACATTCTTCAGATAGGTTTTCTCATGATTAACGCGAAATGCAAACACTATTTTTCCAAGTTCTGGTGTCCCTGTACAGCAGGTATCGACGCATTTAGGTTTACATGGCAATGCACTAATAATTGGTTGGTGCCCCCATCACGTTTAATTCCACAGGTGACAAACAAATTGGAGCATGAAAAGTGTAAAGTTACATTGATTGTTCCCGAGTGGACATCGGCCCCATTTTGGTCGATGGTAGTTAGTAAAGATGGTCATTTCAGAAAATTCATAATGGCACATATGCTTTCAAGGCGATAGCTTAGTTAAAAGAGGCAGAGGCCAAAATGGTATTTTCGGTTCACAGCAACTGAATTTTCGTTTAATAGCTTTAAGAATACAATTTTAATTAGGTCAGTACGTTTACCAGTGTTTTTATTTATTTTAACAGGCATTAAGCTAAACCAGTTTGTTGACAACGCCATTCAGGATAGCGGTGTGAAACCAGGAAGTCACTTGTACAATTTATTTCCAAAAATGTGTGAACTCCTCGTGAATAGTAAAGGTGATATAGGTAAAAGTTATGTTTATGCATTCAAGCGATGGGAACGTTTTATTTCACAACACGGACACGAAATCTTTACCCGCAGAACCGGTACATGTTGCATTATACTTGACACATTTAGTGAACAGTGGTTCTTCTTTTCATCCAGTAAATAACACTTTTTATGGCACCAAATGGACACACGAGGTGAATGGGCTACAAGATCCTACCACAAATAGTTTTGCTATGTCCGTAATTGAAGCATCAAAACGTACCGCTTCGAAGAAGACAGAGAGAAAAAAAAAGATCCCATTTCGACAGAAACTTTAATTGAACTATGCACAATGTTTATGGATTCAACTAACTTGTTGATTATAAGAGATTTGACAATGATGTTATTAAGTTTTTCAGGTTTTCTCAGATATGACGAGATTAGCTCTTTGCGTTTTTAACGATATCAAAATTAGTGACAATTGTTTAATTCTGAATATATAAAAATAGTAAGACTGACCAATATAGACAAAGTAATGAAATTCTCATATAGGTTCTACCCTAGCTTATCCATACACAATGTTATTGAAATATATTAACCTAGCAGGTTTTAGCAGTGGTTCACACAGTTTCTTATTTCGTCCAATCTATAGATCTGGTCATACATGTAAACTTGTCAACAAAGACAAGAAACTTAGTTATACAGCAGCGAGAGAGGCTTTGGTTAAAAGGGTTAAATCGGTTTCTCCGAATTGTAACGTCGGCCTTCACTCGTTCAGGTCGGGAGGTTATACAACCACAGCCAATGCTAATGTAAACGAGAGGTGTCTGAAAAAAAAAAAAAAAAAACGGTAGATGGAAATCCGACTCGAGCAAAGATCGGTACATTGTTGATTCTACACATAATCGCCTGAAAGTATCACAAATATTGGGATTGTAATTTTGTTCTCTCTTTCTATGGCCCCCGTTCTTTGTGTTTTTCTATCACGTACGGCGGGCTGTCGGCAAATTGATATTTGCGTTTTGTTTATTATTCTGCCTTATACATGAGAGTATAGATAATACTAGTATTTTCCCGCGGTTCGAAGTATAGCGGGAAAATATTGTATTGTCGGTTTGATACTAATGAATATTCATGCGGTAATGGTGGAAATTGACCAATGAGAACATTGTCTTATGGTTGGGAATTTAGGTGTGTTCGTTTGGTTCTCTTCACTTTCTAGCCGTCGTGCATACGTGTAACAAAAAAAATATGTCTGTATGTTAGTACATTATTTACTATTTGCATCTTTGTTGTACAATTTTTAAGGTGAGGTCCGACACCTGATTGTCCAGAGATGGGTTCGAGCATTGTCATCGGATACAGGTTTCCAAATTACTTTGGTTTTTCCTGGACGGCCTTGCCCATCTGTGACGGAATTCTAATTATGCAATATATAGTTTGGTTTGAAATGTTGGTTGTGTACATTGTGAATTGATTACAAGTGACATGTAACATAACATTTTTCTGTTAATAATAATTCCGGCGTCTATCACGTACGGCGGGCTGTCGGCAAATTGATATTTGCGTTTTGTTTATTATTCTGCCTTATACATGAGAGTATAGATAATACCAACATTAACATCAAGAATGGTTACTTCCACTATCGGTACATCAAAGGTTTATCAATTTATGGAACGCATAACAAATAACAATGATGGTCAAATTAAGTTTCCTTTTCAAGGTGACGAACAATTTTAAAAGGAAAAAAGAATAATCATTTTCCATTAGTACAAATTATTTACAATACTATATGAAGATAATAAACATGTGATTCCTCGTGTGAATTCACCAGTTCGAATGTAGTATACTTGTAAAACGTAACAAGTAGCCAAGCATGATAAAGTTCATTATGCCTAAGGTGGTTTACTTAAATTGCATCGGCTAACACCTTAGCAACTGTTTATAATCACTTCCCATGTCTAACAAAGTTCTAAAATCTATAAATGTTCAGCTCTGTGGTTTATAGGATTCCTTAAAACTGGTACGGAGCCAAAATGTATGTAGGTCAGCTTAATATAAGATTGGAAAGTTTAAGCCATATTGTTTGTCGTACAATTTACATGTAGATCTTAGCCGGTTTTCATTGTCAATATGCTTGGGTGTATACCTTCTCTCCTTGTCAATCTTTTTTTCTCTAGCCTGATGAGAGAGAGTTAATACAAAGTCACAATAATAACATACACATTTAATTTCACATTCAGGTATATTTATATAATCTTTATTATATCTTTGAGAGAGTTTATAAATTAACAAAATAATATAATACAGTTTCAAAGAAAATGAAAGATTAAGCTAAATGTCAAATGTTACAGCATTGGATTGCTCGAAGCGCTTCTAAGCTAAAATTCCGATGCTGAACTTGTGATTAAGCTAATCATATGATTAGCCAGAATTATATTTTTAATTCCTAATCACATACTTAGCTAACACAATGATTAAATTTTGTCGCCGAAACTGTTTTTAATCAATGCATTAACTAATCACATTTAATCATTGCATTTGCTAATTATGTGATTAGGAATTAAAAAAGTAATTAGCTTAATCACAAGTTCAACAACGGACCCAATAAAATTGAATGTTGGAACTGTTCCGAAGTTGTATTTTTGTTTTTGTTATTTCTTCAACTTCATCAATACCATAGAATCGTAAAGTTGCCCCTTCATCTATCACATTTTAAAGGTTTGTATATATCGTCTCTATGTAGTGTTTTGTAAAAAAAAAATACAAAATACATTGCAAATTAATCATTCATCATATGAAAGGTTACAAATAGGATCAAAATAAGAAGGGTCGTGATCGTATGGTAGTTGGATTTATAACTACCTATGCAATCAGTGCCTATCACCACTAACGTTGTTAGTTCGAATCCCGTTCGGGCGAGGTGTACTCGATGCAACATTATGTGATAAAGTTTGTCAATGACTTGCGATAGGTACATTGCAGGTGGTTTTCTGCCGGTAGTCCGGTTTTCCCCCACCAATAAAGCTGACCGCCGCGATATAACTGAGATATTGTTGAAAGTAGCATTAAACGCCATAACCTAACTTAACCTCCTCTATCATATTTTAAAGGTTAATTCCACCCATACGTAGTCTTCTGTAAGAAATACAAAATTAAAATCTATCAACCATCATATGAAAAGTTACAAATAAGATCAAAATGAGAAATAGAATTAAAAGAAACTTATCAATATATGGCAATTATCATCCCACTGAAAACGAGAATCTCGTTTATAGCGTGACTACCTACTGAGTGCGGGATATCGAGTTACACGTCATACTACAAACACCACGATATAACAAAACACACTGACATTTACTCGTTCACTCTGTAAAATTAACTTATCAACATTTAAAACGTAGGTGGCATCAGCTTAGTACAAGACTAATTTAACTATGCCTTCCCTTAATAAATTACAAAGATTACAAACTTACGGGAAGTCTGGCTATATATTTTTAAAGAAGTGCAATAACCGTTCTAAGCCAAATATAGTTGTACATGTACTTTTACTCCTGGAAGACTAATTGAATTTTGCCAGTCAATGAATAAAATGCATGTACCGGCATATTGGATTATAACTCATATGAATGCAATGAAATTTATCGTATTCTTCATACCATTAGACGGTAACTTATAGATTAAATTGATTTATGTCAAATAATAATGACCATATAATTCAATGAGGGTGTTATTGAAATCAAGCCAGACCTTGATTTATCACGTTTTTCACTGTGAATTCTTTTAAGATAATTACATTATCTTCATTCTTTAAAAATACATCAGAAATAAATTGACCAACTTTATGGCATGAATGGACGTGAAATTGTTTACGTAAATCGTTATTGTTCTTTTGGGTATTCAAGCGTGATGTCTACCAGTGAAAATATTTTTCAAAATAATGAAAGGTTCAAATCATGGTTAGACAGATTCAGTCTCCGAAAGAGGTGACTTGTATTCGAAATTACAAAGAATGTGGAACTTTTGTTCCGGGAAACGGGCTAGCCATTGCATCTAATAGACATGCACAATAACAACTAGTGCAATATTTTGTTTTAAGTCACAAGAGCGTGCATTGTCAAAATACAAAGCAGGTCATGATGGTAAGTTTAGGTATTTGATCCATTCAACACAAATGACTGACGCCCATTGTCATGGGTCATACCCAAGATCGGAAAAGCTAGGCCATATTATTTTTTTTATCCTAGGATTGCCTCAAAGCGGGTTCCAAATCTATATTCTGTTCAATCTGATGAAGGTATTTCAGAAACACGTCGTGAACAATACATTAAATTCCTAAGATTTTATTATAGGTCTTTTCTGTTCCAGTTCTTGTATTTTATTCTAACATAGCGTCCTTCTTTCGCTTTGTAGACAAACGAGCGATTTATCGATGTTATAATCTCATTCGCACATGCGCCGGCGAATGTGACTGACTTTTCCATTGGCAGCATAAATTGTGTGCGACATTTTCCGCAAGCGTAAATATTAATTACTGTCTTCCAATCAAAGTATACTACCGTATTTGTACTCTTAGACATATCAGAATCGAAATAAATCATGGAAGCCAGAATGTGTTTTCAAGAGTTTCAACATGGGTTGGCGGATATTAGTAAATTTTATCCCTGGCCTCTGGCTCGGGATAAAATACTAACATCCACCAACCCATATTGAAACTCCCAACACATTATGGCATCCATGATTTATTTCTTAATTATTATCGTATTTTCTATTCACAATTAAGATCATGTAATAGTTATAATATAAACGGAATTGCTTAATACTGTGTTTACTTAACCTCGTTTACTTTATAACAGTTTAGAGATCTTTCTCATCTGCCGTCTGGTTTATGACTTTATGGTTCGTGGTGATATCATAGAGAACACATTGTATATTATTAGGATTTAATTATTTATTTGTTATCGTATTAAATTAAAAGGGAAGATAATTGTCTTTATATTGCATGATTTTTTTTACAGAGAACGCGCCATCTTTGTGGCAAGATAAATAATGATGCTTTAATCCAAAAGCAATTAAGATTGAAACTAATACAGAAAAATAAGGTTACAGCCTTGTGTTCATGAAAACAAAAATAATGCATCAATTTTATGGTTAAAGTAGAGACAACATCAAATAATAATAATTGAATACAGAGACAATGTTGTGTCTTGTGGTGGTTTTCCTTCAACACATAAAAACCAAGAGCATATAATATTTATCTTGGAATATTCCAGTTCTGTAACACTCCCAATGTTAAATAATATCCGCGTAGAAATCATATCTCATGACATTCAAAAGAGATCTATTCGTGCCACACCACGTCACAAATCGTGCTACATCACGTCGGACATCGTGCTACATCACGACACAGATCGTGCTACATCACGTCACACATCGTGTTACATGACATCACATATAGTGCTACATCACGTCGCACATCGTGCTACATTACGTCACACATTGTGCTACATTACGTCACACATAGTGCTACATTACGACACAGATAGTGCTACAACACGTCACACATCGTGCTACAACACGTCACAGATAGTGCTGGATTGCGTCATAGATAGTGCTACAACACGTCACTGATAATTCTAAAATACGTCACAAATAGTGCTACATTACGTCACACATCGTGCTACATCACGTCATACATGGTGGTACAGCACGTCACACATCGTGCTACATCACGTCACAGATTGTGCTACATCACGTCAGACATCGTGCTACATGACGTCATAGATCGTGCTACATCACGTCAAACATCGTGCTACATCACGTCACAGATCGTGCTACATCACGTCAAACATAGTGCTACATAACGTCAGACATCGTGCTACATCACGTCACAGATCGTGCTACAACACGTCACACATAGTGCTACATCACGTCACAGATCGTGCTACATCACGTCAAACATAGTGCTACATAACGTCAGACATCGTGCTACATCACGTCACAGATCGTGATACATCACGTCAAACATCGTGCTACATCACGTCAAACATTGTGCTACATCACCACACAGATCGTGCTACAACACGTCACACATAGTGCTACAACATGTCACAGATAGTGCTGCAGTACGTCACAGATAATGCTAACACACGTCACAGATAGTGCTATATCACGTCAAACATCGTGCTACATCACGTCAAACATCGTGCTACATCACCACACAGATCGTGCTACAACACGTCACACATAGTGCTACAACATGTCACAGATAATGCTGCAGTACGTCACAGATAATGCTAACACACGTCACAGATAGTGCTACATCACGTCAAACATCGTGCTACATCACGTCAGATATCGTGCTACATCACGTCACAGATCGTTCTACATCACGCCACTATATCACGTCACAGATAGTGCTACATCACGTCCCAGATCGGGCTAAATCACGTCACTGATCGTGCTACATCACGACACAGGTCATGCTACATCACATCATAGATCGTCCCACATCACGTCACAGATCGTGCTACATTTTTTTTTATATCACGTCACAACTTTCGTTCAAGCCTTTCATACATCATTGGCTGTAACTGAATCAATACACAACGATTGCTTTACGTCTGTTTGTGTGAAGTGTAGTAGTTCGTGGAGCAATTCACTGTAATACGAAACACACGTATTAGACGGAAGTATTCCTAATGGGATTTTGCGTTTATTAATGAAGACGTCATGGATGGGTTTCCAGCATTCCAAGGTGAGAACGTCACGAAAGTACAAGTGACTAAAATACATTTTGTATCACACATATATATGATACATTGAACCTGATATACCTAATGGTTAAGGTGTGAGGACGTCATGAAAGTAGAACTGACTAAAGTACATTTTGTATCACACATACCTATGATACAACGTTCTCAATCTTATGGTTAAATCTCGTTTTTCTATGGAATACGTACTTAACGTTAGATAAAAGCTTATCTCAGAAAATCACCAGAAAACCAATTATACCAGACGGATGTATACAAACAAGATACATGTCTTATTTTTTATTTGTAATACATTTCCTACATTTGTTTCTCTATGATATAGTATGTCTTCGCTTTTGTTTGAAATTTATTCATATTCTACAGCAAAAAAAAATATACGTCGAATGACACTTTAGTCGCTGAAACTAATACAATACGTGACAATGGATTTCATTTTCTCACGAATTTAATTAGTTCGTAGATACCAAAACCCCGCAGGAAATAAATAGTCATATTCATACACCGGAGTGATAAAACTACTTAAATTTAATCATCTACAAATGATAAAAAAGAAATAAAGAAGATACCAAGAATGTTTTAATATTTTGTTGTCAAAAGCAGTATTGGTAGGTTTGACATTTCCTAAGATGTGTATCTAAAATCGACTAGGTCACATAATGGATGCCTTGATAGCTGTAGACAATATGATTTATTATATATTAAATATGGCTCCACCTAAGAATCATGCAGTGGGTGATTTATTGATAGTTGCAAAATTGGAGTTTATATGGTTCATATGTTGCATTTTGATGGAAAGGTCATAAAAATAATAAAAGAACACATGTCTTTATTTTGGTTGCTATGGTTACAACTTCATCATAGAATCCATTTTATTTCAGTCTTAAAATCACTAAATTTGCACTTTTGCCACACAGATTTCTCAAAAAATGTTTAAAAAAATTCACAATATAATTACATACTAGTGATGTTGAAGATTTCTACTAAAAATTAAAGTATATACACAGAAAGTACAAGTTTGCCAATTACTGTTACCATGGCAACCAAACAACCTCATTTCCCATCTTCCAAAAAACGCAAAAAATCAGGATTTTCATTATCTAGTATCTCCTGTGAACAGGGTGGTTGGTGAATGAGGCTCGTTTGTATCCGTTCAATAGACACTTGTCTACAACATATAAAAAATAATTGTTTGTAGCCTCTTTTAGATTTTTTGGAAAAAAGTGTTTTTTGTCCCATACTTTTGGTTTTTTAGCAAATAGGTACAACAACATTTTTTTACAAAATATTTCTACTTCTCTAAAATGTATTTACTGATATTATCATTTTCACATAAATTATAACCAAACTAATTACTAAATAAGCTTTTAACCTTAAATTATGTGAATGGTTGCCATGGAAACAAAAATAAAACATTTTAAATGCATTTCATATCATGCTAAAATCATAACATTTTCATTTGGTCACAAAGATTTCCATTTTACTGATTTATAACTAAATGCCAAGTCTTAAACTGATAACAATGAAAATTTAAATAATGTCCATGGTTGCCATAGAAAGAAAAACGATTATTGTTACCATGGCAACCAAACAGTCTCATTTCGCATCTTACAACAAAAACGTAAACAAATAGGATTTTCATTATCTATTATCTCCTGTGAACATGGTGCTATGTGAATGAAATTTGTTTGCATCTGTTCAATAGACACTTGTCTTAAACATATAAAAAATAATCGTTTGTAGCCTCTTTTAGAATTTTTGGAAAAAAGTATTTTTTGTCCCATACTTTTGATTTTTCAGCAAATACTATACAACTACATTTTTACAAAATATTTCTACTTCTCTAAAATGTATTTACTGATATTATCATTTTCACATAACTTATTACCAAACTAACTACTAAATAAACTTTTAACCTTAAATTATGTGAATGGTTGCCATGGAAACAAAAATAAAACATTTCAAAATCTTAAAATTTTCTTTTGGCCACAAAGATTTCCATATTACTGATTTTATAACTAACTGCCAAGTCTTAAACTGATAACAATGAAAATTTAAATACAAATGTAATGTTCATGGTTTCCATGGAAACAAAAACACAGAGTTTGATAAATGTGCAATTCGAACACAACATAAATTGTTTTCTAGCATTAATATCTCAATCATTTTTAAAATCAAATCTGCTAATTTTCCAATCGTAAATTATTTCAGGTAGTAGTATACCGTTATGGTACTAGAATATTTATTGTACTATGCATTTATTGTACAATTCTAGTACTATACATTTATTGTACACAGGGGGCCCGGGTGGCTCAATGAATTAAGTCGCTGGATATACAAGCCTATCACTAATAGGCGTGGGTTCAGGCCCGGCTTTGCAAATTACAAAAAAGGGTGCACTGGACTCGCAGCCGCAAGTGATAATGTTTACCTGTTGCTTGCCCTCTCCAACTTCCTTCACCACTAAAACTGGTCGCCATGACATAGCTGAAATATTGTTAAAAGTGGTGTTAAAACACCAAAAATCAAATCAAGTAATTTATTGTACAATTCTAGTACTATACATTTATTGTACAATTCTAGTACTATAGATTTATTGTATAATTCTAGTACTATACATTTATTGCACAAT
>MJUT01054663.1:612545-633402 GCA_002080005.1 Gigantidas platifrons
GCTACGTTGGTCGTTACATCCCTTGTTAGTATATAGGGTATATAAGCCGCGTGACCTCTATGAAAGCGATTCAAGCCCCTGTGGTAAAAAGTACGGAGTCTGTCCTCAAATCAAATGACAATATTTTTGACACAAGTCACAACAGTCAACACAACTAATCTCGTTGAGATTAGACCACGAAGAAAGTTTCTACTCTATACTTCCAGTGAAATATTATATTTTGCATGAGTAACAACAACATTTCTCAATCATTTTAAAATACAGCAGTCCATTTAGGTGATACTTGAGCAAAACCGGAAGTGATAACAATATACGGACAGAATGAAAAAAACCCAGAAAAAATATTAAATCAATCAATTTCATCATCAAAATTTATCGCTATTTTAACCAATTAAAAAATAAAATTAGATAAATAAAGATTTTACTTCAATGGTTGAGGTTACAACCTGAAATAAGTAAAATGCTATTCATTTTGAAGTTCAACAAGAGTTGTCGGTCTTGGAATTGTGATTTGGAACGGTTAATTTAAAACTAAAATAACAAAAAAATTACACTAGGCTACAAATGAAAAAAATTGATATTTTGTAGAGGAGATCATATATTTTTCATTGTGCTATATAGTTTATTACAAATCGCCTGTTCACAGGAGATAATGTGTTCTGATATCCAGCCTTTTTACATACTTTGATAGTAAAAAAAAATGTGACCATCCAGTGTTTTTAATTTGGGTATAATAGCAAAAATAGCACAAATAAACACTTGTTCTTGAATATACATTTATTTTTACTCAAAACACGTCATATAACAAAATATTGAGAGAATTGGTGACATAAGGTAAATAACTTTTTCTTGATTTTGCATGATCCTTACGTGGAGCCATACTTAAATACATTTTTTTTCACCGTTTATGTACAGAATTCAATAAGTACTCTCGCCCCTATATAGCTGAAATATTGCAAAAGTTGGCATTTAATACCAATCAATCGATCAATCAATAAGTACGCATTGGAGTTTTTTCTGCTGACATGTAAACACAAGATGGTTTGGTTTGTGGTTTTTGGCGTTTAACGACACTTTCAACAATATTTCAGTTATATCGTGGTAATCACTTTTATTGTTGGAGAATATGGGAGTACCCGGAGAAAACCATTGACCTGTCGCAAGTCACTGACAAACCTTTTCACCTAATGTTGCATCGAGTACACCTCGTAGTGAAGGGAGTTCGAACTTACAACTTTAGTGGTGCTAGCCACTGATTACAGAGGTAGTTATTAATCCAACTATCATATGATCACGACCACTGCGCCACCCTGTTGACACGTAAACACAAGACAATTATCAATGTATAAGAAAAAGAAAATAAGAAAAAAGATAAATAAATTAAAAAAAAATACAACACTGTCTGAACAATTCCGAAATTAAATATCCATATCGATACCCCTAACACACAAATACACTACTGCTCAATTTCTTGGCTACTGTAGGTACAAACACTACAATACAAAACAACTGTATTAAACCTGTTTTATGAGAGCCAAAACTCCCGTCTTTGTGAAAATGATGTGGTCATGCCACACATAACCAGGCGGTAATATCAAAGGAAGAATTCAAACGTCGCATAACGAAGAAGGACAGGCAGCATAAGCATAAGAAAGGCGCAAGCAATGATTCACAGGTATTTACTGTTGCCAATATAATTTGTCAAACACCTACATCTATTTAAGCCATTGACTAGGCTACGGCAAAATATATATAGCGGTGACATTGATATAAAAAGCACTTGGAAAGATCATAAACAAATCACCCGTCATTACATTAGATGATTTGATTTTTTGGTGTTTGGCGCCACTGTCAGCAATATTTCAGCTATATCATGGCGACCACTTTTTAGTGGTGGAAAAAACCGGAGTACCCGGAGAGAACCAACGACCATGGGCAAGTAGCTGGTAAGCTTTATCACTTGCGGCTGCGAGTCGAGTGCACCCTTTTTTGTAATTTACAAAGCCGGGCGCGAACCCACACCGTATTGGTGATAGGCTTGTATGAGTTGTTAGGTAATTCATTACAATAGAATATAAGATGCTGCTCCACTTCATTTTTTTGGCTTCGCGGAACATTGTCGGTCTTTTTTTCCTTTTGTCATTGTATTATCTGTCCTTGTGTGTTTCGGGTATAGATTTTTCCTTTTTCTAAGATTTTTCTTGATTTCTGAAATGTTTCGACGATGTGGTATTTTTTGTTTTTCATTTGTTTTACCTGTATATAAGGCCTCTGTTTACGTCCTGTGACATCTTCAAACTGTTTGGGTAATATTTTCGTGTGAAAAAATATTTGCTCATATCTAACACCTGGAATTGTAGCCATACTCCACATAATACGGGGTCGGATCCAGGATTTCAAGTTAGGGGGGCGCACCTTAAAATAATCGCTCCGAGCGCAGTGAGGTGCGAAAATGTTTGGGGTATTTCGTGTGAAAAATCACGATTTTACGCAAAAAAATCATATTTTTTTTTACAATTTTAGGGGGGCGGGGGCGCCGGGTGCGCCCTCTGGATCCGCCCCTGTAATATGACACGAGCTCGCTTGTAAGGGAAGTATTTGTGTAATTATATCTGTTAATGATATGCTTAATACAATCGAAGTTCAATTTATAAATAAATTTGGAATGTGTATATATGGGGGAATTCCCTTCCTTCTGTCATAGATTTTATGCTATCACATATAACAAATTCCGGGGTAGACATGAAGTAAATGAGTGCCTCGCTCGTAAATAAACAACTTGCAGTATACAGTCAAACCTGTATTAAGAGGTCACCTTTCGGGCAAAGAAAAAGTGACCTTATAAGACAGGTGACCTCTTTAAAGAGGTTCATTTCATATAAAATTCTCTATGACAGGACAATAAAATGGTGACCTTTAAATACAGATGGCTGCTTAATGGAGGTGACCCGTATGGACAGGTTTGACTGTATTCTATTATGAATGGTCGATGGTGGCCCGTTGCAGGGCAAACTTTAGCCTCTTTTATTTTCTTGCGGCCATCGAAATCAATGTGACGCCACGATATAGCTGAAATATTGCTAAAGTTGGCGCTAAACACCATTAAATCAATCAATCAATCAATCAATCAATCAATCAATCAATCAATCAATCAATGTTCAGAGTGATCAATTCGGTTGTTTCGAATCATTTCCATTCCGTCAAAATTTTGTTATTTTCGTCTGCCAGATCACGTGATTTCGATGGAACTGCTGGTCCTGAGCTACCGGTGTCAATGTACACAACAAAAACTCCAATCGATATGTGCCGTTTTAACGTTCGATTCTCAAGTTAAAAATATCTTAACATTTTCTGTAAAAGACAGATATCAATTAAATTATTTTATTTGTATCAAAGACTTCAACGCAGAGACAAATAATTTTTTAAAATTAAATTTGTTTTCTTTCTTTATTTGCGGCTGTCAGCATCATGAAAGGAAAACGATCTGCCTTCATGTATATATTTCTTATATAAGACAGATAGTGAGGTACCGAACACCAGTATTTATTCAGCGGTTTCCTTGGCGTCTCCATATTACAATTACTTATAATCTACCGCATCTACGACTATGATATGCTGACGTTGTCACAGTAAGCGTAAACACCGGAAGTCGCCTGCCTATTTGTTCAGACGTCAAGACACGAAAAAGACGGAACGTGGTCGGAATTGACATGATTCGAAACAACCGAATTGCCGTTTAACAACAAACAATCAATTATTTAGATACATGTTTTTCCGGTGTTCTCATCGCCTTTAGAACATGCAATATATGAATAAATAAAGTATCTGGTACCGGGGAACGGTTTTCATTCCAGTACAAAAAGATCATACTAAGAATTAGTTGAATGTATCATTTATCCTATTCACTAAAGTTTCCAGCTGTGATTTATATAGTGCTGACATTTATTTCCAGTTGTAAAGAACAGTCAAGCCATGCTTTAATTCCCAGTAATATCTTATAACGTCTGATTATCCTTTCGGAACACCACCTGTGTCCTCCTTTCAGTCACTTTCTATATTTATGGTTTCAATAGACAATTTTGCATTTAAATTCAAAAAAGGAAATAATTTTTCTACGATGCAAACATGAGAAATAATTTAACAAGATCCTGCATTTTTATAACAAGACATTGTTGCCGCGATAATAAGTGGAAATAATTATCTCAGAAAATGACAATTAAATTTTCAATAGAAACCCTATCAATAGAAATGTCATCGCAATTATTCCTGGATTAGATATTTGAAATTATCTGTTTTTTAAATCAGTTATCTTCTTTTTTATATATGTAGATCGAGTTATTCGTCTTTTCTTGATAAAACACGTGGGTATTATATTCTGTCCAATAGATAATAAAAGATATCTGGTAGAAATGGTAGGAGATAATTCAAACCGGTGCATTTAGTGCAACATAAAGCATATCATGGGTTTTATGTAGGATACAATACATTAGTATTACTCATGAGTTAACATGAGTGTAGTCAAAAGATTTGATTTGATTTTTGGTGTTTTAACGCCACTTTCAGCAATATTTCAGCTATATAATGACGACAAGTTTTAGTGGTAGAAGAAGCCGGAGTGCTCGGAGAGAACCACCGACCACGAACAAGCAACTGGTAAACTTTATAACTTGCGGTTGCGAGTCAAGTACACCCTTTTTTGTAATTTACAAAGCCGGGCGCGAACCCACGCCGTATTGGTGATAGGCTTTGTATGAGTTGCTAGGTAATCCAACTACCTAACTCATTGAGCCACCCGGGCCCTTAGTCAAAAGAAAAATTCAAACAAGGCTACATAAGAGTAATGAGTTACAGTGTTCTGGTTAGGGTTATGATGCTTGACACCACTTTCAACAATATTTCAGTTATATCGTGGCGGTATGTTTTATTGGTGGAGGAAACCGGACAAATGTTTATCACATAATGTTGTATCGAGTACACCTCACCTGAGCGGGTTTCGAACTCCCAGCGTTAGTGGTGATAGGCACTGATTGCACAGGTAGTTGTAAATCCATCTACGATACGATATCGACGAGCTCTCTGTAATGAGTTGCATCATTGTAAACATAAGAAAAGTCGAAGCCATTGATTGATAACTCGCAACACCAAATATTTCATGCATATCCAGAACAAGTAGAAATTCAAAATAATATATTAAAATTCGGTAGAAATTAGGTAGAAATGGCACAACCGATATCACAATTTTTGGTTGCCATTAGAAAATAAAGGAGGAGTGGGCTTGTACGATTTGTTTTTAATGTGCAAGAAGCTTTTTACTCTCAAAACATGCCACCCTCTATAGTTCAGGGCCAGGTAATTATAACCTGGCGTAGTACGAGTTGTCGTATCCATTTTGATTGAGTAGGTAAACTCAGTGAACTTTCACAATAAAAAACTGGCTTTTCAAATACGGTTAAGGTTTAATTTGGCTCTGCTAATTTATATAAAATATTTATGAACCTCTTTATACGAAGTATAATTTTGGATAGCATTTTTCTTAGATAAATAACCGTCTTGACTTGTGTACATCTTTCTGTCATGGTATTTGTATTATTCTCTGAAATTAATAGATATTTATACATTCTTGACCTGATTCTAAAATTATACGTTTAGATATCATTTTATGCGATATATATCCCCTACGTCGGGCAAAATACTATCTGTTCTAGAAAAGCAATTAAAAGTACAACGAATTAGAGTATAATTATCTCATAATTTGTAGATATTTGAACATAGTAAAATCGGATGATAATTTTACAATAAATATAAATTTCACAAGTTCTTGTAACATCAAAATTTTGAACATAGTATGAGGAAATAATATACACTTATTTACTTTACATACTGTGAACATCTAAGGTGAACAGCCTCGTGAAAACAACCTCTCGAGGGCTGACAACTTGATGTTCATCTCATATGAAAGCAATACAAATGTAATTATTTTATTCTAAGATGCTTAAAGCTTGAATGTTTTGTCATGTAGAAGACAACAACACAATTACGGAACTGGACTTAAAAAAAGTTTTCAAAACAGTTTCTGTTGGCAAGAGGGTGGTGTAGATATATTGTTTTCCTCTATATTAAACATGCGTGGGTTATCTACCTAGTTATCTCCCATGTCAGCACATTTTCCGTAATACATTGTATATCCAAATCATCTTATTACTTTTATATAGCAAATATAATGTAAGGTATAATAATATATATATGGTATTTTCATGGATTTTAGTATGAAAGGGAAATAATTCCTGTAAAACGTGTAATCTTAGAATCGAAGTCGGAAATTTGCAAATGGTCTATTATCTCCAACAAGACATTATCACCAGTATATATATATATCACGGCTATCTTTTATTGTGATATAAAGCACATGCTTACCCTTCCGGAGCACTTGAGTTCACCCCCCGGTTTTAAATGGGGTTCATGTTACTAGATCTTTAGTTTTATATGTATGTTTTGTAGATCGTTGTTTGTCCTTTTGTACTTTTTCTTTTGGCCATTGTGTTGTCTGTTCTTCTTCGATATAGGAATTCAGATTGCCCCTTTGGTATCTTCAAACTCTTCTTAAATAATTGTTGATGATATCTGAGAATGCATAGGACATATTTACAATATTAAAAAGGATCCGTCGTGGTCGTGTTCGTATGGTAGTTGGATTTACAACTACCTGTGTAATCAGTCCATATCACCACTAACGTTGTGAGTTCGAACCCCGTTCATGGTGAGGTGTACTCGATACAACATTACGTGATGAAGCTTGTCAATGACTTGCGATAGGTTTGTGGGTTCTCCGCATACTCCGTTTTCCCCCACCAATAAAACTGACCGCCACGATATAACTGAAATATTGTTGATAGTGGCGTTAAACACCATAAACCAAACCTAAACCATCAATAAAAGTACTACTACCTTAGGCCTTAGAGTACATATACGTCGTTAGAAGCCAAACTATTTTTGTTTTTATTAAATTGGTGACCCCCAATAAACATTATATTGTATACAGAGAGTGAAGTGTGTTAAATCGTCTACTAAATTGATTAAAAACTAAAGAAGAAACACTATAACATAAAAGAAGAAACCTTAATTAAAAGTTGACACATTAATAACTTACTTATTGACCGGTGTGATTAAAACTTACATTGGCAAAACCTTATGATGCAAATAAAACTAGAAATTATTAAATCTCTAGAAATATAAATATGTAATTGATATATCAGAAGAATGTCATAATTGAATGACATCATATATATATATATATACATATAATAGCCAGTAGCACTTGCCTATTAGGGTACTTTATATCTTTATTTCTCAATAAACCATTGCAATACATAGGTATAGAGAATTACAAAACTATTTACAAATATATACATGTACAATTACAGTTACAGAAAAACAGAAATGGACACAGGGATTAGCCAGGAGCACACACACCTTCATTTATGACTTTTATCATTTTACATAATTTCAAAAGATCTGATTTTTTCGTTATGGTCATGATATTTTTTAATTTAAGGACATTTGGTCTATTTCTAAAGTAACTTGGGATGAGATTCTTACGGTTTTGCTCAAAGTATCGACATTGTAAAATATAATGAAATTCATCTCCAATGGTATTTGTGTCACAGAGGCATTTCCTATTGTTTATTTCAATATTTTGCCATCTTCCTATTTCAATCGGTAATCTATGATTAGTGGTTCTAAATTTACATAAAATAATGGCATTTTTTGAGTCCAATATTACAATTCCTATCTTTATGAAAAAATAATTTAAATAATAATGTCGTGGTCGTGATCGCATGGTTGTTGGATTTACAACTACATATGCAATCAGTGTATATCACCACAAAGTTGTCAATTCGAACCCCGTTCATCGCGTGGTGTACTCGATACAACATTATATGATAAAGTTTGACAATGACTTGTGACAGGTCGGTGGTTGTCTCCGAGTACTCCAGTTTCCTCCATCAATACAACTGACCGCCATGATATAACTGAAATATTGTTGATAGTGGCGTTAAACACCATACACCACATATAAACCAACCATGACAAAATATGTAAAATATACCAATGTCGCAAATTAAGCTAAACTCTATGATTTTGTTAAAACTTTTTATCACCATGAATATTGCTGAAACACGGCTGATCTCTCTTTAAGCAATTAAAGAAACTATATATTTTGCTTGTGTAAATCTGCATGAAACCATATTGTTGGTAAACAAATGTAAACATAAAGGTATTGCATTACAAAGCACTGCACATATACATGCTTAGACTCAATATAGACCGGTGTGTTTTTTTCCATTAGCTAGTTAGATTCGTCTCAACCTTTATTGTTTATTTCTAAGATACATTGATGGTTGTTTCAGTATATCATCAGATCATTCTTAAATTCCAACTTACTCTCCGGTATAGAAAGACAGGAAGATGAAACTAACGAATGAATCGATTGGCTGATAAGTTAAACAAACTTATGAAGTCTTCTCCTAAATATAATAAGTTACAACATTATTTGATAGAGCATGCATGCATATGAATATGTATTACATTAATATGTGTAAATTGAAGAACAGAGAATGAAGAAAGGAATTAGAGAAAGAGAGAGAGGGGTTGATGGTGATGGTGTGAGGGGTTGTTCATTTGGTGAACCACTTGAACAAGAAACCTTTCAGACCTCTTTATATATTCAAACACGTGCTTAAAAATAATTTCGTTCTGTTCATTTGAAAGAATAGGATTACCACTGGTTAAAAGCTTGAGGTCTATAGCACAGTCATTAGGTAGCCAGCTGAGATTGTGAAACAATTTATATCTCATATTTGCATAATGGGAACAATCAAAGAAGAAGTGATACGAGTCTTCACGATTGGCCCCACAACGACAAAACGGATCTGAGACTATATTTACTTGGAACAAATCATAATTTAAGAAAGAAGCAAAACATCGAAGTTGGGCTAATGCAATATTACGTTTTCGAGGTCCAATTTCGAAATGCTTAGGAGCTTGTCTAATATCTTTCTGTTTTCTTAATTCAGTTTTAAATTTTGCAATAGATTCCACATTTCGAAGAGATGGATTTAAGATATTCCATTGACGTATTGTTGAGGGAATAAATGAGTCACAAGTAATCGATAGTCTGCAAAATGGTATTATTATATCACTTCCATTACGCAATGGATAAACAGTTGTACTTTGAATCGTTGGAGGAATTAAGTCACAAAGATACCTGGGTGCATTATTATTTTGAATATTATAAAACATTTGTAATTTTCTCCTTTTTCTTCTTTCTGTCAATGATTCCCAGCCCAACTCTTTATAAATTAGAATGAAACTAGCAAATATTGGAAGACCAGTAGCGATTGTAGCAGCCTCAAGTTGCAACTGATCAAGTCTATTAGAATTTCCCACACCACACGTCCGTAGCGTTCGGACGTCGGTAGTAATATTCTCTGAAGTTCGATTATATTTTATGTATCCTTCTATTCACAAGTTCCATCAGACAATGTTCGTTATTCTAGTAGTTTCTCTAGATCTTTTTGATTGGTGTTTATTGTAACCTTATAGCTTTATCCTAACCAACAAACTTAATTGGAAAGGACAGACAGGCCAGATATAAAGAACTAATCGGTGAAGCCTCCCGTAGGAGTGTGGAAGCAATAACATTTGAGATAGGTATCTAGACGCGAACTAACGACAGTGCTGTTAGTAAGCGACTTAAACAGGACATATTCTTCTCCAGAAATATGGCAATCCAAGGTTATGACAAAATCCCATTTTCGTACTCTGCATTCTGAATCTGACATAGGTACTCTACATTTATTATGTATTGGTCATGTGACTTTTGTACTCTTCATTGGTCATGTAATTTTGACACTGTGGATTGGTCATGTGACTTTGGCCCTCTGCATTGAACATCTAACTTTGGTCATTACAGGCCAATATCATATTGTGTACTACCTTTTTTTACATTCCATGACTTGAATAAACAACAATATGTAGGACAGTTCTTGCTTTTTATGATTACCACAAAGTTTGTGTATTATTTGTTCTCAGTAAGTAGAAAAAGGATACGGATTTAAATGAACATGAGAGACTATCCTACGGTACAAGTAGAAACATAAATAAGGGTAATAACAAAATTACCGAACTGCGAACAATCTTCCAAAGGGAAAGTCAAAACTCATAAGTATATAAACAGACAAAATCAGTCAACAACCGGAAAACTGGGAAAACCGTAATGACCCTGACTTGGTACAGGCATTTTCAAAGAAATGGTGGGTTGAATAACATTTTAAGGCGCCAAACCTCCCGCTTTTATTACGGACATCGTTTTTATTGCTGTTCTACATTTCACAGTCACAGTAGGGTCATCAACAGTAGCATAGCTCATACCACAAAGGACCAATAGCCTGCAGTTGATCGTTACTGTTCACTTTTGTTGCGTGGTGAATCGGTTGGGCTGAGTTATGCTGTTTAATGCTACGTTCAATAATATTTAAGCTATATCATGGCGGTAATTTTTAATGGAAGAAGAAATCGGGAGTACTCGAAAAAAAAACATCGATCTGCCGAAAGACACTGACATACTTTATCACATAAATTTGTATCGAGTACACCTCGCCGTGAGCGTTTAGGTGAAGGGTGATGAGTCCAATTAGATATAGTTAACAGACATATGTGCCAGATATTGATTCTTGATGGTAGACAAATAAAGTGTTTTATAATTAAATAACAATTGTCAATGAATATAGCTATAAGAATTCGATTTTCTGTCTTAATTACAATTTCGTCAGCAATGTGAGACCCACGATGACCGAAGTACCCAATGAAATGAATACAAAGTATGTGTTTTTACCCTCATAATCAGAATTAATGGTCGAATATCGTCCTCTTTACAAAAACAATTGTGCAATTTGAAAGCAAATCTCAAATCAATGGTAGATTTGTCTGAATAATAAATGTAAATATTGATATTGAAAAGTTTCATTTTCTTGTCCTTAAACTTATAATAACCTCATATTATCACAAACAATACATTATACATATGGTGATGGTTACTATGGAAAATGAATTTGATTGTTATTTAACGAGCATAAAATGAGCAATGCTTCACTTCTGTTTCTGACTAGCGCCTCCACCAAATTGTGGAACCCATTCAGTTCTATTTCTGCACTTTGGAGTTTACGGAGTTTGAAAATAAAATAATACACTCAAACTTGCACATAAGGTGACATATATTAAACAGTCATCTGTATTAAAAGGTCATCCTTTTCTTGTCCTCCCATACAAAATTTCACATGATTTTGATTTTCATTGCTCGCTTTTGTTTCGTCTAACCGCTGTTTTTGTCTTTGCTGTCTAGTCCACTGTGTTTTGTGTAGCTTTGTTCTTTTCCCTTTTTTCTGTTGCTTTGTCTAGTCCACTGTGTTTTGCTTAGCTTTATCCTAAACATTATTTTTTTTTTTAATTTGCTTTGTCCACCCTGCTTTGCTAATCTTTGTCATATTCATTTATTGTTTTTGTTTTGCTTAGTCCATTCTGTTTTGTTTACTTTGTTCGGAATACCGTATACCTAAAATATTGAACATAAATGAATATCTCGTGTTTGGGTTAACTTAATGTAGGCTGTTAAAACAATTTTATATAGAAATGAGAGAGTAATAGAATAACCTGAAAAGCGACCCTTTTCTTCTCCCAATTATCATGTGACGATCAAAATATACGGCCATGATGTCATTTTACTCTCATCTTTAAACGTGCGTCTCTTGTCTTTTACATGTCGTATCGTTCTCTTTAATAATGAAGCACCAATATTGAACACATCGATAGTTTTGCTACCAGATTGTAGATCTAGAATTGCATTGAACTGATTCAACATAAATAGATGTTTAAACTGAACGTCTTGCCATGTAATTGCGAATAGATATAGTTCCCAAACTGGCTGTGATAAATGGCAAGATAAATTGTTCTTTTGTTTACAAGACCCTCGAGGGTTGATATTAATAAGACATACAGCCATGTTCTTAAAGGGCAGTCACTTATAAGACAGAGGAATATCCATTAGGATTAAAAGCTTCGTGGTGCATCTGAGTAGTCATTTAACGTATTCATCAGAAGTTTTCTTACTGATGTAAACAGATCACATAGCTACTGGTTTTGTTATTTATTCTGCCTTAAGACAAATGAACATTCACTATGTATATTCCCAATTGCAGCTTCATATATAGTTCAGAACTTTAAATTAGGTAAATAAATTGATACAAATTTCAACACAAACAAGCTTCCTTTGAAAGCCAAAGAAAACATTTTTCATCAATGGCTACTTTGTTGATCCCTTATTACTGGTTCCATGGCAACTGGTACGCACACAATGGATCCTCAACATCTGAAAAGGAATAAGGACATTTGAAAGACATTTAATAACTAGAAACGTCCGTTGACAATATGCGAATAATTAAATGTTCTGTCTGTCGCTTTTGTACAATTGTTTATGAGTCAATGTCATTCTTTATTCGTATGCTAAACTAGTAATTCGCTATTTACGACATGTAAAAAAAGCTATCTCCCTTTTCATATTTTTATAAGAGCTGTCTTTCTTTTGGTAGGTTTTCTAATATGATTTCAACGGGGAAATCATGTAACTATGCATTTATTATAGAAAGGAAAAATGTTTGTGCAAAGAAAACACGCTATTTAAGATAACTATTTAAATCTATATAAATTCTGTGGATCATGAAAATTAGGATTGAAATACGATTTAAGCATTAAATTGTTAAATTAAAATATGTAAGAGCTATTTAGAAATATCTCATAGAAAGGGACACAACTCTTACAAACTGGGATGACATTATACACAAAGCCGGAATACAATACTATATTTAAGATAGTCATACTGAAATAATGTACATAATGTACCTTACAACAAAGAGGTAAAACGCCGCGCAATATAGATCAATATATAACGTACATTGTAAGAAGAGTTTGAAAATACCAAATGGGTAATCAGAATGCGTAAATCGAAGAAGGTCAGACAATACAACGGCCAAAAGAAATAGAACAAAAAGACAAACAACGATCTGCAAAACATACACATCAAACTAAAGATCGAGTAACACGAACCCCACTAAAACTGGGGGTGAACACATGTGCTCCGGAAGGATAAGCAGTTCCTGCTCCACTAGTGACACTCGTCGTGTTAATCTAGTTACAAATCCGGTGATAAGTCATTAATGAGGAAAGGACCGGGAAGTCTTTACAAGTGGAACATATCAGTGGTCATTTGTAATACATATATTTCTCTAGAAAATATGATTTTATCTTTAAGAATTTGTGTTCAGGGCACATTGCTTAATTCCGCGGTACCGTACTGGTACTGATATGAGAGAAAGACGTATGGCTAAATAGATGAAAATGAACTGAAATCATTAATAATTTTGTTATAAGTGTATACATGGTCACATTGTAAAGATACTAATCGATCGACATATTAAAGAAAACTGTTAATAACTTAAGTTCGGGATGCAATACTAGGAATTATCCTTTCCAAAGGGAAACAAACGACTAATTATTCGTAATTCTAACATGACCTCACTCTTTTCCTTGGTTAAAAAAAAACAGAATTATTTCTTCGTATTATCTGATTAGCACATGCGCCGATGAATGTGACTGACGTTTCCATTGGCAGCATAAATTGTGACCCGAATAAGGCCGATAGAGGGCGCAGTATTATTCGAGTTACATAAATTGTGTGCGACATTTTCCGCTAGCGTATGTATATAAATTACCGTCTTCCAATCAAAGTATACTACCGTATTTGTCTCTTAGAAATATCAGAATCGAAATAAATCATGGAAGCCAGAATGTGTTTTGAGTTTTGACATGGATTGGCGGATTCTAGTAAATGTTATCCCTTGCTTCTGGCTTCCATGATTTATTTCTTAAATATCTAATGTTCAAAAAAAGATGTCTCTCCGATGGAAGAAGCATGATATTCCCGAAACACTAGAAACTCCTCTTCCTCTACTTACTTCGGCGGGAAAATTCATCACAGCAGATAAACAGGTGAAGGGAGATAATCTGTATTTCTCCCCTCATTTATATTAGCTATTCATTCCCTGATTCTGCAGAGACGACAAAACTAAGTAATCATCAATAATACAAATAGATAACAGGAAAAATACCTTAAGGATGAAGTTTGTTGGGCTCATACCGCTATAATAAACTCAATATATCATCATATCCAATTTGTATAACTGTATTTGGTTTCCAGCTGTGATGTGTTCGATTTAGTTCCAAAGATTTTCCGTGTCTGGTTATCAATGCTTTTATCCAAATGTTTTTATTTATAGGTAAGATATAAGCCATATAGTTTGTCTATTGTAGTAATATGTCTACGTTGTGGCCTTCCAGGTATAAAGAAGAGATATAGTTTGAACAACAAACAGAATTATATAAATATTTTAATTAGAATATTTATTATTATATTAAAACGGCTGATAGAACAGAATAAGAGTAGCTATATTGGTATGAACTGAAATATTATTATTGTAAGACGGAAACCACACAATGGTTCCTAAATAAGATTAGACACCGCACGCGGTAAATAAGGTCAACTACCTAAAGGAAATATAGGTCCACGGGAATCACGTAGAAAAACACGAGTGGTGTGTGTGTGTGGGGGGGGGGGGTGTTTTCGGGATACTTTTAACAGGTTTTGTGCTTCAACTTCGAAGATTCTTAATTTGTTTTAGAAATAATCACATAAGATATTCATAATACACTACAGACAACCCCACGTCGGCTGTGTATTGGTTAGCGTTTTCGTCTCGGGTCCGGTAGATCGTGGGTTTGAGCATGCACCGGCCGGGTCGAACAAAAGACAAACAATGTATTTCCTGCTTCTACCTGCGGATGTTTCTATAGTGAGGTACATGAAGATCTGACTAAGCGAGTTCGGCTAGTATAAATCTGACATCACCATCATTTCATCTAAAGTAACTTGTTCAGGTATTTGACAATTGTTTGTAGCTATGAAGAATAATGCATTCGTATCGAAATAAGAATAGGCATTGTGCAATGTAGAATTTTATTGCCTTTATCCATTTAACGTAGTTTTAAACTTAATTTTTATTACGAAAGGTTTGAGGATATCAAAGGGGTAAACAGTATCCGAAAATATAATGGTCAAAAGAAATAGGACAAAAGGATAAACTATCTACGAAACATTACACAGAAAACAAAATACCGAGCAACACGAACTCCACTAAAAACCGAATGTGAACTCAAGTGCTCCGGAAGGGTAGGCAACTCTTTCCTCTCATGTTACAAACTCGTTGATAAGTCATGAATGACGAAAGGACCGGATTGTAGTTAAGACAAACGGAACATATCACGTGGTCATTTATGACACAGATACTCCGTAATGGTTAACCAAGTCATTGTAGCGACCGTAAGACTTCTGAAGTGATGACCTCAACTGAACCACTAGGAACCCGTGGTTCATCAGCCCTCTTGTTATCAGGCAACTCTCCATGAAGGAAATCATGATCGGAACCGCAAGCTCTGGAATATCGAAATTCTCCACACGCAGATGCTGCTGGAATGGTGCTACAAATAAAAAGGAAGTTCACAATGGGAACATTTTAATCATCTCCGATGTTTCATTCCTCACTGTCAATTTCGAAGTGTAAATAAAGGTATGAAACAGACCTAGCTGGATTTGTAGTATCATTTATGTGAAGCTCAACATTGTAAAATATGAAATCAACTTTCTGTTCAAAGCATTTTATGTCTTATTAATCAAAGTAAGGCTTTGGTTCATGAGCGGCTGAAGAATATGAAATTTGAATATTGATATGAAGTAAAAATTCTTATACAGACTAAATAGATAGATTCATGGGTGAAGATTTATGTATTTTAGCGTAAATGTTTATATTTATTTGTTTATTTAAAAATTAAATGAAATTTCTGTTAACAGCATTTTATTTTACAGTCGATCAAAGCAGTTCTTCAGTTTAAGAACAGATTAACTAGAGGGAATTTGAATATTAATAAAATTTAGACATTCTCTTAAGGCATGATAGCTTGACTCGTGAGAAAAAGATAAATCGTAAAGCTTAATAAAATCGTATGGATTTCATATTCAATTACTGTACAGTTTCATCTGGAAAATTGTGATAAATTCAATGTTGCCTAATGTTATTATTAAGTAATATAACCTTCTGTGTATTGATGTTTTAAACACTGTCATGGCTTATTATTATCCCGCTCATGGCGAGGCTTACTCGATACAACGTTATGCGATAAAGTTCGCCAGTGACTTGCGATAGGTCGGTGGTTTTCCCTGGGTACCCCGGTTTCCTCCACCAATAAATCTGACGGCCACGATATAACTGAAAAATTGTTGTTCAACCCAAACCAAACCAATTGTAATATAGATAATATGGTAGTACGTAGTAATCGGGAACCAGTTATACCTTTGTGTACCCAGCATTCAGATTAGGCTTGAACACTGATAGATGAACTTCCGATTGGATAATACTTGCAAATTGTGCACTAGAAGAATTTGAAGATACCTAAGGGGCAATCAGAATCCGTAAATCGAAGAAGAACAGACAACACAATGGCCAAAAGGAAAAGTACAAAAGGACAAACAACGATCTATAAAACATACACATAAAACTAAAGATCGAGTAACACGAACGCACTAAAAACCTATGGTGAACTCAGGTACCCTGGAAGGGCAGGCAGTTCCTTCTCCACTTGTGGCACCTGTCGTGTTAATCTAGTAACAAACCCGGTAATAAGTCGTGAATGAGGAAAGGACCGGGAAGTGTTTACGACAAGTGGAACATATCAGTGGTCATTTGTGACACTAATTAAGGTATTTATTTTGTCTAGACTAACAAACAATGAAATAGGGATGTAAAGAAGAAAAACCTGTTTGTTTTCATTAACTGCATTTCGGAAGCGGAAATTAACACTAGTCAAATACACTGGCGTCAATGTGATGTCCGTAACTACAGTTACGGACATTCCAAGATGGAGGATGCGGATTCAGGTAAGAATTAATATGATCGTTTTTGTGAAAATAATGGATTATTCATCGGTATTTCATGTTTTAATTGACGTATCATAAAATATGGAACTAAAATACAATTAAGCTCTTTCATAGTTTAATCGCTAAATGAAGAAATCAGCCGTTGAAAAAAAACGGGGTGATGTGGGTAACTGAAGAAGATAATTTATCGCTGATGTCCGTAACTTGAAACATTGATGTCCGTAATTGGTATTATTCCTAAGCGAGACAATAGTTCAGCAGGCTTTGAAATTCACGTTTTAATGAAATAACAGTCTATTTATCGTGATACTTGTAAATCGGATACTAGAATATTCTTGAAAGTCTTTATAAATAGTCGAGACTAGTCAATGTCAACATGCACTCGACCACTGGACTCTCGGTTAATTTTCGAGTTCACCAGGTTACCAATTCTTTTTTCTATATAGCCAGAAGCATGTCTAGTGGACAAATAGACGAAACCTTGGTTGTGGTAAGTATTTGAAATTGACTCACATTGCTGAAGACCGGGTTTGACTCCAGCGAATTTTTCCATGTGATAATGAAATATGTTTGCAATTATATTAAATTTATCTTTTGGTAGATCTACAGCAAGGTTAAATATTTCTAAATAGATTTTGAGATGATCAAAGATTCATTTAGGTCTGAATTTAATGTTACCGCATACTGAGGGAACAATAATAAATCAGTCATTGAAAATTGAAATAGTTGAAGTCAAAAACAGTTCTCAGCAAAATGGGAGATATATGTTGCCATTCTTGTTTAGGGAAAGTCTTCATGCACATACAACTATAAAAGGTTCGCTACCATATAATGAATAAGAACATTGTTTTTAAATTCAAATTTTATTTTCAATTTTGTTTCAACGTATTTTAACCATTTTAACTATGTTTGAATACCTTTGAAATATTATAATAAATAGTAATAATTGTATCATATATAAAACTATATTTGAAGGATGTGTCACTCACCTATGTCCACGGTAACAATGTCTATATCGAAGCCATGATGAGAACGTATAAGAAAAAAGATATATTGTTCCATGAAGTTCACTTCAAATAACATATTCGAAAAGTGTTCATGTCATCGTTGTTTAAAATAAGAAAGAAACATAAATTATCATGGCTTTCGATAACAAACTAGTTTTTAAATGTTAGGGAACGATCATTTAATTTGAAAGCAGTTTATAGTTTCTTTCCAAAACATTTTTTGAGTTAAATTCAAGTTAAATGATCGGTCTCTTGGAATTTTGTTTAACATTGCATGTTGTTGATTTTACATTATTTTGCTGAGTTACATTCTAGAAACAGTTCTTTCTTTATATACAATTAAAATGGATTATTAGTTTGATTCTTGAATATTTTTCCATTTTGTTTTCTGATGCTAAGATTCGAATTGTAAGATGTACTATCCAGAATTTGTCTTCTTGTTCGGTTGTCAATTTTCAGGCTGTTGATTTTGTTAACACTGTTAAATTTAACCCATTTCTTAGAAATGTTAATATGAAAATATCTAATAATGCTATCCCATGATTATCTTTATCTTAAAAAAAATAGTAAGTTATCGATGGGTATTTGATGTCTGACTTCTCAATTTTATTTTATAGTATGTTATTACAATTTACATTTTTCTGTATAGAACCGCTATTTTTTTTCCAGAACAAAGTGTTGCAGCTATTGATGGGTCACTCCTGTATCTGACAACACCACAGGCAATTTTCAAATTTCAAATTTTAATATTTTCAGTTTTTACTCAAAATTTCAAAATATCAAAATTAAAAAAAAAAATTCTAATTTTAATATTTTCATTTTTTAACAAAAATTTCAAAATATCTAAATTTTAAAAAAGTTTTCAAATTTTAATATTTTCATTTTTTAACCAAAATTTCAAAATATCAAAATTTTAAATTGTTGGAAATTTGAAAATTTCATCAAAAAGTGAAAAAAACTAAAATTTTTAAAAATTGTTTTAAATTTAGAATTTTAGATATTTAATCAAACTTTGAAAATATTAAACTTCGCGTACATTTTTCATTTTTTCGATTTTTGAATATTTGACTTTTTGAATATTTGAATAACAATTTAAAATGAAGTTAAAATCTTTATCACTTTTGCGCTTACAAGATAATCATTTTTGTCCTGTTTAGCAATACTTAATGGTTTATATTATTGTCCCTACGCAAAAAGATGTCTGGAGACAAAATAAAGCATCCGTAAGAGAAAATAGATCGGCCACGGAACTCAGCACAAAATGATCTATCTGCACGTTTTATGTAAACGCTATATTTTTCACAAACACTTCGACGCTATGAATCGGGGGTTTCAGACCAAAGCGTACATGTCCTTTTTACCAACAGTGAGATTATTTTTCGCCAAGTTCCGTGGCCTTTCTATTTACTCTCAATGATGTTTTATTTGCTTCCATACATTTTTTCCCGATTTTTGTGCTTCCCCCTTTTATGTGCTGGTACGCCGTGTACATACATGTATGGTTCATATATCTTGAAAAAGCTCAATTTTTTGCTTGAGATGCATGCTTTGAAAATGGCCCTATTAGTTAAAAATATATCTTATTGGTCTTTCTTCTTTGAAATTGCGGCCATGTTATTGGCCCATTTCTCAGCAATGCCTGCACCGATTTTGACCAATGTTTATCAGATGAAAGCCCATTATTAGATGAAAGATATTCATTCTAGAGTGTTCACAAGGATCTATCCCCCAAACACCCCACATTTGACCTTGACCTTTGACCTATGACCTTGAAAATTAATAGGCTTCTAGATCTTTGTTAATATTAAGTGCGTACCAAGTGTGGTTGAAATCCATTGAAAGATATTCATTCTAGTGTGTTCACAAGAAAATGTTACGGATGGAATGACGGATAGACGGAACGACGGACGGACAGTAGCGTTACAATATCCCTTCGCAACTTCGTTGGCGAGGGGATAAGAATACATCTATGCACAGAAATGTTTGGAGAACAGAAACACATCGCAAGATTATTAAATTGCTTTTTTTTTTACATTCTCAGTATCAATCAATCTTACCCCGTAAATCTAAAATGAACAACGGGAGGCCGCTCAGACGAATTTTACGTAGCAACATATTTGGCTGTTCACTAGGGAGATAAGTGGCCGTGAGAAAAGGTGTTTCAATTTACGCCGCCACCGGAAAGTAATCCCTATGTCTTGTGCCTTCCGTTCGACAAAAAATGAACCATTGAGTATTGCTAAGCAGGACAAAAATTATTATCTTGTAAGCGCAAAAGTGATAAAGATTTTAACTTCATTTTAAATTTTTATTCAAATATTCAAAAATCGAAAAAATGAAAAATGTACGTTAATTTTAATATTTTCAAAGTTTGATTAAATATCTAAAATTCTCAATTTAAAACAACTTTTTGATGAAAATATTAAAATTTGAAAACTTTTTAAAAATTTTGATATTTTGAAATTTTGAGTAAAAACTGAAAATATTAAAATTTGATTTTTTTTTGAAATTTTGAATTATTAAGTGTTACACGGACACAAATAGCACACCAAACCTGAAAGATTCATCAGGTGTAGTAAAATATATGAACTTACAAGGGCCAAATATAATTTACACAACGTGGTTGATGATATTTCTTGATAAGGGTAATAACAAAATTACCGAACACAGAGCAATCTTCCAAAGGGAAATTCAAAACTCATAATTCAATAAACAGACAAAATCAGTCAACAACCGGGAAACTGGAAAACCG
>MJUT01054663.1:650510-664203 GCA_002080005.1 Gigantidas platifrons
GGGAACTGTTGCCACTCCTGTAAGATAGCAGTTCTTAATTCGTCAATATTTTGACATTTTGGATTGCGTTGGTTAATTTTTCGGCCAATAAAGTCCCATACATGCTCTGGCGACATCGCAGGCCATGGAATTGTCTGAACAGCCTCTTGCTGTAAAAAATGTTGTACAATTCGGGCTCTCTGTGGTCTAGCGTTGTCGTCCATGAACATTGGCCCGTCAGCCAACGCATGATTGTCGAAATTGGGGACTACGCGTGGAGCGAGCACATAGGCACGGTATTTTTGGCCTGTCAGATTACCATCAAGAACGTACAAGTCCAACTTACAGTCAAAGGAAAAACAACTCCAGACAGTTACACCCCACCCCCAAAAGCAGTTGTACCCAAAATGTGGTTGTCCTGAAATAAAGTGTTTTGTTGGCGCCAAACCCTTGCTCGACCGTCGGTAGGGCGTAGCAAAAAACGACTTTCATCAGACCAGTGGACCCGTATCCATGTGCGAATAGTCCACCCCAAGTGATCATGTGACCAGTCAAATCGAGCGTGGCGATGACGTAATGTCAACTGTGGACGTGTTATGGGTCGTCGCGCTCGCATTCCCTGATGGTGGAGGCGTTTGATTACACTGCGTGTGCTAATGTGGCCTCCAAACGCTAAATTACCACGAAGTGCACCAGCTGTACTGAACGGCCGTTGCCGCGCCCGTCTGGAAATGAGCCGGTCCTCTCTCGGCGTCGTTTTGTGAGGTCTACCTGCACGTGGACGGTCAGTAACATTCCCCGTTTGACGAAAACGCTGCATCAGTCGTACAATGATGGAATGGTTAACCCTGAAGTGGTCTGCCACCCTTCTATGGCTAAAACCACCGTTATGCATGCCAACAGCCTGCCCACCTTTCTGGTATGGTTAATTTTCGCCTCACCATACCAAACCAATAGAAAATGAAACTTAAAACTCTACACAAAATAAATCAGCTTTCGTTCGCAAACACAAATGTTGAAAAGTACACATGGCACTTTACACACCCTGTCATATACACATAAATAAAAATCGATCAATAACCTGTTTCACAGGTAAGTAAGTATGTGTGTACATGTAACGAAAACAGCAAACCGATTTGAAATAAGTTCATTATTAGAAAAGATATTATTGAAACAAGTCAGGTGGTGCTTAACTTTTGTCGGACTGTATATATGGATGAAAGAAATTAAATAGCTAGGAACGTTAGCATTATAATTTGCATAAAGATGTCAGTCAAGCATTCATCCATTTAAGGATTGATCGCAATTTTTGTTCGGTTCATGAAGAAATAACCCCAATCAGGTTGTACACACCGGGTAACCCACGTAACGGGTTACACAAGGGTGTGTACAACCTGATTGAGGTTATTTTGAATGAACCGAACAAATAATTTCGATCAATCCTTATAAATTAATTCAAACTTTTTTTGCTATGATATTGAAAAATATATTTATTTTTTCAAAATAAGGCAAATAATCGGAAATAAATTTAAATAACCCCAAAGGTGCCTCATTAAAAAAAATCACCCAATGACAACGGCATGCGACGCCTTGAGAACGACGTTTATGCTTATGTTCCGTACATTGACAAATAACCTCAACGTTTTAAACCAATGCAAACACGTATAAAATGACATGCGACTCTAAAATTAATTTATATTATATTGTACATACGAAATGTTTACAATAAACAATATTCACATTTCAATATGAATTGAAAACTAGGTTTAGGTTTATGGTGCTTAACGCCATATAAATCGATCTCCTTATTTTAGTAGTATAGATGTATGCTAATTATACTGACTTACGACAGGTCGGTGATATCCTCCGGTTTCCTCCACCAATAAAACTGACCGCCACGACATAACTGAAATATTGTTGAAAGTGGCGTTAAACACCATCAAACAAACAATTATACCTATACGCTAGTGATCAAGTATTCGGGTTATAGTGTTTAACGCCATTTTTAACAATATTTCAGTTATATTGTGGCGGTCAGTTTTATTGGTGGAGGAAACCGGAGTACCCGGAGAAAACCACCGACCTGCAATATAATCTAATAAATATTCATGAACCAGAACAGAAACAGTTTTTTTTAAAGCTGCATATAAACCCATTCGCAAAAACGCAATAGGCCAAATTTGATTAAAAGAACATTTCAGTAATATATTGTAAAGTTATAATTATACAAATTATAAAAGGGGACTGGGTGGCCGAGTGGCTGAGTTCATTGAGTTCTGACCACACACCCAACAACTGGTTCGCGTCCTGATACACAATTGGAATGTTAAGGTTTTCATACACATATCCCAGGCCAAGAGTATCAGTGGACAATTCTTCACATCTGTCATGTTCATGTGATATTTCCGAATGTAATCAAATTACCGCTTTTCAAATCTTGTATCCAATAGATTCACGGTAACGAGAGTTTACATTCTGAAATCAAGGCTAAATGTGTTTGCTTAAGTAATATGATTTTGATGATTTGATTTTTGCTGCTTAACGCCACTTTCAGCAATATTTCAGCTATATCATGGCGACCAGTTGTAGTGGTGGATGAAGCCGGAGTACCCGGAGAGAACCACCGTCCATGGGCAAGCAACTGGTAAGCTTTATCACTTGTGACTGCGAGTCGAGTGTACCCTTTTTGTAATTTACAATGTCGGACTCGAACCCACGCCGTATTGGTGATAGGCTTTTATGAGTTATTAGGTAATCCAACTACCTAACTCGCTTATGTAATAAGTTTTCTGTGTAGGTAT
Source organism: Gigantidas platifrons (assembly GCA_002080005.1). NCBI lineage: Eukaryota > Metazoa > Mollusca > Bivalvia > Mytilida > Modiolidae > Gigantidas > Gigantidas platifrons. Next base: position 653,291 of record MJUT01054663.1, read on the forward strand.
AGATATATTGCAGAACCCTCTGATTATTCTGTATTCTGATCCTGCTTATAGCTGAAATACTATTCGTTGGACCTTAAGTAATACTCAATCAATAATTTTCCCTTAAACATACAGTGAGCAATGCTCTCTTGACTGTTTGTATGATTCAAATTAGGCTAATAACAAAATTACCGAATACCGAGCAATCTTCCAAAGGGATAGTCAAAACTCATAAATCAACAAACAGACAAAATCAGTCAACAACCGGAAAACTGGGAAAATCGCAATGGCCCTGACTTCGTACAGGTATTTCTAAAGAAATGGTGGGTTGAATNAGATTTTACGGCGCCAAACCTCCCGCTTTCATTACGGTTCAAAGGTTCCGATTGTCACTATAACAGCACAACACACAAATCTGCCCATACCGTCCAGAGCCGGCGGATATGGCGTCCCATGTATCATGCTATAATATGAAAGCCTAGCCATGGACCATAGTTGTTAATGTGTTTGGAGAGTGATGCGCTCCCTGTATAGTAAAGACGTATTTTATATATTTCGAAAAAGAATGGGGATATAGTATTTCATAAAAACGGCTAATTTATTAGTCACTACCCACCCTCTCTATCCTTGTCAAAAGGCAATCAAAAATTATCCTCATCCTTTCTGTATTTCTCTATACCTTTAAGATATTGTTAAGCTTCCTCTCGTTCTGAAATATGTGATGATTGACGTGAGGCAACCATTTATTATAGGATTAAACACTGTTTTTTAGGAAATTATCTATGTATTAACTCCGGCAGCTCACTCACAAACTGAATAAAGTCCGAAGGACTTTATGTAAAGTTTGTGAGTGAGCTGCCGGAGTTTATGCATACATAATGTCCTAAAACACAGTGTTTAATCCTTATAATTCTTATTCTTGGAAATCGTGTTTGATTTCGACGCTAAATACTATTAAAGAATTACCCAAAGAGAGCTTCAAACAATTGTAGCGTTACGGTGTAGGAATATGAAAAAATGTTGCCATTTCAGCCATCGTCGAGTAGCAGACGAACCTTCCCACAATTCTTGATTGGGATTAATTTACGGGTAAAAGTTACATAAAACTCATTTATTATTTTATTCATTTATACTCAACATGTTTTTTTATTTAGGAAACATTTGAACTCGTTCCGGTATTGTGTTTTCATTCATTTAAATCTACGATGACTTAGCGGCCGCCATATTTGTTTACATTGGATACCGGGGAAAAGGTAGTCCGGAAAACGGAAATATTAATTTATAAATTCCTTTCGAATGACGTAGAATAAGTGACGATATCCAATCGGATTACGAGTTAATGATACATTCTAGTAAGAATAGAATTATTAATTATTAATTAATTATTACACATTGTCAGAAATATAGAATTATATATCAAAAGCAAATTACACATATTTTCGATTCGATAAAAAAAAGGTATACTCTTATAACAAGGAGGTAGGTTGGTCTGGTTTATGCTGTTCAACGCCACTTTCAACAATATTTCAGCTATATCGTGGAGGTAAGTTTTATTGGTGGAGGAAATCGGAGTACCCGGAGAAAACCACCGACCTGTCACAAGTCACTGACAAACATTATCACTTAATGTTGTATCGAGTACACCTTGCCTGAGCGGTATTCGAACTCACAACGTTATTGGTGATAGGCACTGATTGCATATGTAGTTATAAATCTAACTACCATACAATCACAAACTAAACACCATAACCCAACCCCAAAATATAATAGTCAAGATAATCCTTCTTATTTAAAAACTACCCAATTAACCATCAATTTATTGTAATTACTTGTGGATCATGTAGATTACCTGCATTTCTTGATGTCTAAGAATGATAATATTGTGAAAATCGAGGAGAGAATTGTAACTATGGTAATAAATAAACTAATGTTTTAAATGCAAAAAAAAAAAAAAAAAAATATCACAGAATACAAATTACAAAATATGAATGAGTGATTATTTGTATCCTGGAACTATGAGTATGACAGCAATAGAGCTTAGTGTCTAATCAGTCAGTCATATAGTATGTATTAATAGAAATGTTCCATAACCTCCTGTGAGCGTGACAGACATACTTATTATGTGTGGTTTCAACCATAGCCATTTGAATAAAAGTTGAATTTATGTTCTAATATAAATGAAAGAAATGTGGTTTCGTGTACTTTTTGTTTATAGGTATTGAGATGGAGGAAATGCATCGTAGAGCTGGAAATTTTCAAGCCATTTTCTATAGCCAATTTCTATATATCCTGGAGACATTTATAATTTACTTTCAGTGTTATTCATGATTGTTCTCAATGATATTAAGAAAACCACCCACGGTTGTCTCAGCGGAACTTTACATGTTTAAGAACATGGTGTGTAAAATATTGATAGTAATATTCAACTGAAAATATTATTTTGTGAAATATATATACAATATACATACATTGTCGGAAAATATATAATTTATTTGTATGAGCTTTAGAAACAGGTTGAAAAACGAGACTATGGTGGGCTTTTCTGGCCTGTTTCGCGCAGCGAGTACACAATATTTTTATAATTACCAACAATGTACCTACATTGTATATTGTGTTTATCCTGCAATGCCTACAGTTATTTCTACATAAATTTCAAATACAGTCAAATAAAGTTGTTTTTTTTATCTATGTTTCGTGCCAATTATTTTTGTAACAAAGGAATATAATTTTTTTTCAAAAACAAGAAAATGATCACGTCCGCACAAGTCATTATATACTTTCAATGATAAAATCAAGCAACAAGAAATGATAGCAATTGGTATAAAACTGGAGCAATGTTGGAACATAATTTAAGTCAGTTTAATTGGTCGGAAATAAAAGCTACTTACCGGGTTGTCTCACACTAATGTGCACCTGAAAGATTTGTTGTTCATCTTTTATTCCAGAATCCTTCATTAGAGGCGTTGTGAATGTACGTGTTTATTAGCATGTCATAGAGAGCCATTTTCGGTCATTGTTTATACCGGAAGTGTAACTTGGGTGTATCTTGTCATATGTCTTTAGAATTCTTTGTAATGTTAACCGGTATGCAGAACGAGGACGAACAATTGGCCGATAACGGAAAACACCATTGTTATATATAACTCACAAACAAACCTCACATATGTATCTAAGGCCCGGGTGGCTCAATGAGTTAGGTAGTTGGATTACCTACAACTCATACAAGCCTATCACCAATACGACGTGGGTTTGCGCCCGGCTTTGTAAATTACTAAAAAACGATGCACTCGACTCGCAGCCGCAAGTGATAAAGCTTACCAGTTGTTTGCCCATGGTCGGGTACTCTAAAACTGGTCGCCATGATAGAGCTGAAATATTGCTGAAAGTGGCGTTAAACAAAAAAAAAATCATCCAATCATCAAATATGCATTAATATAAATAAACCTTTTCATTGAAAATGCAGAGGCAAACAACACAGGGTCCCGCTAGAAACAAAGACCAGTGTTCAATCTCTATAGAAAATGTCGAAGACATCTTCATTCATGGCAATTGCCAAGGGAGAATATGAAATATAGACCATCTAGCATGTGAAACAGAATACTATTTTATTTTAAACGCAAAACTCTTAGAAATAAGTACCATATTTCGGAAAAAAAATATCAGTTGTGGGGCAGGAAATATTTACTCTTTTCGTTCCTAATAGCGGTTGTTATGTGGGAGTTCATGCTCTCCTAATCTTTTCGGATATTTTTATGCGTCATGTCTGTTCACCCATTTATTAGTGAGCTTGTAGTTGCTCATTATATATTTTTTGTCTATAACAATTTTGTTTGTTTGTCTGTTGCATTGTCTGTTCTTCGATTTACGGATTCTGGTTACCCCTAAGTTATGTTCAAATCCTTTGTACAATTCTTACATAAAAGAAGGGCTCTTAATCAACGTATAAAATTATCATGCGTGTAACGAAATTAGGTTACCGTGATATAGTTGTAATTACGAATACGAAAACTAATATTTCAATCAGTGATAATTTTCTTTTCTATTTCTCTTCAAAGAAAATAGATTAATAGCGTAGATGGCATATCTTTATCGTTATATAATTTCTTTAAGAGTCATTGTTTCTTAATAGAGTTGGCCCTACTGTTCATTACCCTTATCACTGAAGTCATTAAAAGGGTCGTGTTGTGTATTATCTTTTCTATGTTTAAAAGCTTTCATGTAAGGGTTTATCTCTGTCCAGCAATGAAGAATAATGATTTTATATAATATGCTACAAGGACATCAGATCTCACTTGTGCCAGATATATGGCACGTACGCTTTTCAGTGTACATAAAGCCTCATCGGTGGTACACGTTGTATAATAGGATTTAAAAAATTGTACTTTTAAATCCCTTATCGCTTGGGCTCGTATAACTTTGTCCGTTATCATGCTTTTGTCAATTGTTTTCATTCTCTGTAATTTGTCAGATTATCGATTTTTTATTGATTGAATTACCCACGATCCTTTTCGATGTATGGCTTGAAACAAAGCAGACTATCTAGCTCAAAAACCCACCCTCCCTTGCCCTTACTTGTTGGAGAGATACTGCGCTTTGTTTATATATTTGCAGGTTGATTGTATGTATATGTCAGCGTGTGCAGTTCCAACTGAAGTGCCAGTAAAAGTGTTTTGTTTTCATGCACACCGACTTGTGAATACGTTTGGAGAATCGGCGACGGCATGATTGGAAGTTGGAGAAACATACTTTTGATACTTACCGTAATTGTAGTCCTGACATCACGTGTAGTTGTGACTTACAGATTCTTGAAGTACTCGCAGTCTGGATTTAACTTTGATGGCTAATTTAGCTTCTCTTTGATACTATAATTGCAGTTGATATACTTTTTAATTCTGGCTGATTTCGCTGCGTTTTAATAACACAATTTCGGTTAATAGCCTTGTTTACTTCTATGATAGCATTAGCCTGTGATTTCCAGGGTTAATCGCTTATCTAAAATTTGCCCGTTCACTATATGATCTGCCACCTTACACATTTTCGGCGATCATCATATGACATTTCGACAAATATAGATCTCAACTTATTTAGTACATTTCATCTCAATTGTAGTTTTCACATATGTACATTTTTATATATCAATAAATGCTGTGGCCATTTGTTGCCAATAATACTTGTTTGTTTATATGAGCATCAGATATAATGGGTAGCGTGCTCGACCCGAGTATGGTAGATCGTGGGGTCGAACCTCACACAGGTCAAACCAAAAACTGCGAAGTACGCAGCATTAAGGATTAAGAGCAAACACCGGTTGGTGGGCATACAGGATAATGTGTCGGAGTGGAGCGACATTTTTCCCACAGATGTTGTATCACTGAATTAGCACTGTAAAGATCCAATTAAGCGTGTTGTACTAGTACACATCGGATATCATCATCATATAATTGAAATCTAACTTGTTCTTGCCATGATATAGCAGAACAATTACTCACTTAGCGCTAAACATAAAAACACTAACTAACTTATACTGTTTGTTCTTAGTGGTGGAATACATATGTGATTACGGGAACGACAACCTCAGATTAATACAACTAAAAGTCCTAGTAATGTGCTACAATGCACTATAAAACAGTGATTTCGAAATGTTGGGCTGGGTAATGTGGACGGCTTCTATTTCTCAAACACACACAGCTCTCACCATTACGTCCATATGTGTGGATCTTCCTATCGATTGCGGTGCTGTCAGGATATAGTAATGTTAAGATACGGAAAGTGTAACCGTTGACCATGAATATTGTCTTGTTTGAAAAGTGGCACGATATTTGCATGTAAAAGACCCAGCAAAAGGCTAATATTTTCGTACATATCCAGGTCCCATTAGTCGTTTCTAGTCGATGTGAAATGTCGATGCAGCACTTGTCTCATTTCACCGTCGTTTCTGAATACTTTTTCTTTAATTGAATATACCTCTGGATATTACACCACAAACAATAAATCAATTAATCAAATCAACATATTGTATACTATAAAATATCGGGGTTTTGTTTAGGTTATGATGTTTAACGCCACTTTCAACAATATTCCATTTATATCGTGGAGGAAACCGGAGTACCCTGAGAAAACCATCAACCTGTCGCAAGTAAACGACAAACTTTATCACATAATGTTATATCGAGTACACCTCGACACGAACGGAGTTCGAACTCGCAACTTTAGTGGTGATAGCCACTGATTGTCATACGATAATGACCACTACGGCACGGCCCCCGACAATATTGATGACGTCCTTACAGATATCGAACATCATTTTGATACTTGCCAGAAATACTACCTTCCGAAAGCATTGTAGAATCAGTCGTGTCAAATTCAAGATGCGTCAGATTTCATTTGGAAACATTTATCAACGTATTGTCTTTTGAAATTCCAATTGCAGTAAATTCCCTGAGGTTTTATACCGTAATTTCAAATTAAACGTAAATCGTGACAGATTGTACAAAAATAGTTCCGCTCTATCTTTTATTTAGAATAAAAGTGACATTTGTATCTTGTTAAATTTCCATAGCAAAGCGAAAACAAACATTCTTTCATCAAAACGAAATATTTAGTTCACTAATTGTACTATTCATTAAATTTAAATTTGAAAGCTTTCATCCGTTTAAGAGATTCTGTATTAATTGACATTTTATAGAAAGAATTCCTGGTTCTGTAAAAATAAATTCGGAAAAGACATAAGATTACAAAACTGCTGATGAATTCATATCATGGAATAGAATTACGAACAAACTATATTTGTTGAATCATAAAATTCTATTAAAATTCTATCTTTTTAATTTTCCGACCTGATCCACTAACATCGAAAGACATTCTATATTGGGTAACGTCATGATCAGAAGTCACAGCTAAGGTGATAAATCTGTGAAGAACGTATGACATCTTGTTGTATTGCACGTGTATCTATTGGTCTGAAATGTGGAGGGATTGTGAATAAGAATTGTTGGCTGGTTTATGGTGTTTAACGCTGCCTCCACCCTATATCAGTTATATCGTATCGGTCAGTGTTATTGGTGGAGGAAACCGGACTATCAGGAGAAAACAATATACCTGTCGCAAGTCACTGACAAACTTTATGACATAATGTTGTATCGAATACCCCCATCCCGAATTTGAATGAAAGGTTTTCTGATGTGTGTACCAATACCGAGTGTTGATTGATATCAATGGATCGTCAAATATGTATATATAATTTGATATAATGTCAGTCTTTAGGTTTTGTGTAGCATTCTGTGGATCATGGTTTGTCCTTGTTCTTCATTCGGCCATTATGTTAGTCAGTTCTTAGGTTCTGTGTAGCGTTCTGCGGATCATGGTTTGTCCTTGTTCTTCATTCGGCCATTATGTTAGTCAGTTCTTAGGTTCTGTGTAGCGTTCTGTGGATCATGGTTTGTCCTTGTTCTTCATTCGGCCATTATGTTAGTCAGTTCTTAGGTTCTGTGTAGCGTTCTGCGGATCATGGTTTGTCCTTGTGCTTCATTCGGCCATTATGTTAGTCAGTTCTTAGGTTCTGTGTAGCGTTCTGCGGATCATGGTTTGTCCTTGTGCTTCATTCAGCTATTATGTTAGTCAGTTCTTAGGTTCTGTGTAGCGTTCTGTGGATCATGGTTTGTCCTTGTTCTTCATTCAGCCATTGTGTTAGTCAGTTCTTAGGTTCTGTATAGCGTTCTGTGGATCATGGTTAGTCCTTGTTCTTCATTCGGCCATTGTGTTAGTCAGTTCTTAGGTTCTGTGTAGCGCTCTGTGGATCATGGTTTGTCCTTGTTCTTCATTCAGCTATTATGTTAGTCAGTTCTTAGGTTCTGTGTAGCGTTCTGTGGATCATGGTTTGTCCTTGTTCTTCATTCAGCCATTGTGTTAGTCAGTTCTTAGGTTCTGTGTAGCGTTCTGTGGATCATGGTTTGTCCTTGTTCTTCATTCGGTCATTGTGTTAGTCAGTTCTTAGGTTCTGTGTAGCGCTCTGTGGATCATGGTTTGTCCTTGTTCTTCATTCAGCCATTGTGTTAGTCAGTCTTTAGGTTCTGTGTAGCGTTCTGTTGATCTTGATTTGTCCTTGTTCTTCATTCAGCCATTGTGTTGGTCAGTCTTTAGGCAAAAACAATCCAGGAAATAACAGTGAAAAATCACAAACAATTAAAACAATACAGGCTTAGTTTTGTTTATGGTGTTTAACGCCACTTTAAACAATTTCACGGTTATATCGTGGCGGTCAGTTTTATTGATGGAGGAAACCAGAGTACGTTGAAAAACCACCAACCTGTGGCAAGTCACTGACAAACTTTATCAGATAATGTAGTATCGAGTACACCTCTTCATGAACGGGGTTCGAACTCACAACTTTAGTGGTGATAGTAACTGTTTGCACATATAGTTGTAAATCCAACTACCATACGATCACGACGACCTCGAGGTGGAAAGAGGTGATTATTAGAAAATGTAAGATAGCTTCCCTAAGCAAATGCAGTGTATTCAAGTCAGAAGAAAGAGAATTTGTGGAGCTCACAAACCTTTATATATTTCTTTATTCGTGTCTAGGTCAGCGAAATCGATGCTCTGTATTTATTAACCAATAGATATATTTGCATTTCTGCTATACAGATGATGGTGGAATATTTTTTCAGTGAAATAGATCTGATATTTCACTGTCGTAGCATCACAGTATATGTTTTTTCAATGACGCTACGATTGGTAAATCCCATGCAAATGAGAATACAGTTCGCTCATTTTATTATAATTCTCGGGTCACAAACAACGTAAAATACTATGCAACAATCACAAGCATAACTGATAGATTATCAAAATAGTTCATACTCGCCTAAAATGCTATTCTCAGATCATTCATGCTCGAAGCATTTTCGTGGGTTATTGTGAAGTTCAGTAACTACAGAAATATGTTTTGATAATCGAAAGTCTAGAGTAATTATACCTTTTGATATTGTATATATTCACTCACATCCCAGCCTTTTCTTATTAAATTTATATACTTTTATAAAGCTCCCAGTACGTTTGACTTCACATTTAATGTACAAATGTCTCATTTCAAGTCTTCGGATTACACAAAATCTCCAATTAATCTATTGCATAGACGCATTAATAAAATTGTATTTAAAATTTTGCTGTAATGACAGGTTTTTGCATATTTTACTGTCAAGGGACTATTATGTTATTAGTTTATGACGGAACTGCTCTTATTTTTACTATACATGCATGCCATATTGATATATTTAGACATTACGGTCAATTCAACATGCCATTAAATTACAAGTACTTGTCTTGACGCGTATTGGTGTTGTATTAGCACTGCCTAAGTTCGTAAGGATAATTCTAGTATGTAACTGTCGCGTCATCAAACAGATAGCATTCAAACTTTCTTACACAAGTTTGTCATTCTTTACAAGGGCCCGTGTGGCTCAATGAGTTAGGTAGTTGGATTACCTAACAACTCACACAAGCCTATCACCAATACGGCGTATACGTAGGTTCGCGCCCCGATTTGCAAATTTCAAAAAGGGTGCACTCGACTCACAGCTACTAGTAATGAAGTTTACCAGTTGCTTGCCCATGGTGTGTGGTTCTCTCCGGACACTCGGGCTTCTTCCACCACTAAAACTGGTCGCCATGATATAGCTACAATTTCCTGAAAGTGGCGTTAAACACCAAAAATCAATCAAACCAAATCATTCTCTACAATTTTGACATACATTTCTGAGTTATTCACGTAAATTCCACATCTTAGAAGATAATACCAAAATCCTTTCTAGTTTGTGAACTCTTGGAGGGATTAAGATGAAAAAAAAATCAGATATTCGCCTACCGATTTCAATAAGTTTACTAAAATGATTGATACAGTCGCCCCCGTCTGTTTGGATTTCCACTTATGAATCGATGTTATTTGCTTCCACATTTAGCCCTAGTTATATTTGCTTTATTACATATCGGAGAAATAGCAGCCGACAATAAATCTTAATCCAGAGATCACGTGATGTTTATATCATAAAAATAATAACAATGAAGAACTAATATGTAACAATTCGTATTTCAAAAACAAAGCAACGTCTTCTGATTTGATTATTTGAAAACAAATAGACGAGACGTCGTGTCATGTTCTATTGCTTAAATATATTTAGAAATATGGACCTCTTCTGTGGCATGCTTGTGCGCACATTATGGAGGCTCAGGCCTTGCTCGTGACTCGTTTTCAACTGTTTTACAGAAAACATTACTCTTTTGTGAGACCAGGGACCATTTTAGATCTCATCCATTCATGGTTGTGTTAGTGCCAGAGGCTAGACGACTAGGAGTGTACGACGAAACATAAAAGAAATAGAGACAAAGGACATCTGATGCACTCTTAAACTATATTCGTTTACATCTGCAATTTTAGCAGCAATAAAGTTTTTTTTAAATTTGTTCCTTTTCGGTTCTCGGAGCTCTTTCTTCATAGGATCGTCCATCGTTTATTGGACAGGCATATACGTTTCATTGCGATCTGCGGCCCTCATGTGGTGTTATTTCATGTTTTGGAAACAAGGGTATAAGATCGGATAAATTTAATACATTTATCTACCTAACTTTGTGAAAATCCCCCCTTCGAGCTTTATCATTATCCAACTGGGTTCTGTTGATCTAAGCTGAGTTCTAGTGATCTAGGCTGGGTTCTAGTGATCTAAGCTGGGTTCTAGTGATCTAGGCTGGGTTCTAGTGATATAGGCTGGGTTCTAGTGATATAGGTTTGATTCTAGTGATATAGGCTGGGTTCTAGTGATATAGTCTGGATTCTAGTGATCTAGGCTGGGTTATAATGATATAGGCTGGATTCTAGTGATATAGGCTGGGTTCTAGTGATATAGTCTGGATTCTAGTGATCTAGGCTGGGTTATAATGAT
>MJUT01054663.1:695344-709816 GCA_002080005.1 Gigantidas platifrons
TAGAGGAATCCACAGAAAGAATAAGTAATAGACACTCCACAGACTCAGGAAACTTTGGGCAAACACAGGACGAAGCCACATAAAACTAACGGCCATAATATTTATGAAATATTGTTGAAAGTGGTGTTAAACACCATAAACCTAAATCCTCCAAATCTATATTTAAATAGGGTATTGATATAATTTGATATGAATATTCTCGTGCAATAATAAATCGATTTTTACGGTACAACAATTCGTGCAGTCTACTTTAAAAATGTAGCACGCACTTTACCACATCCTCTGTTACGATAGGAAGGTAATGTACCGTAGTTTGTTATAATTAATACGCACATCAAATTCAATTATTTTCACTTCTTTATTGCTCATAAATGCAAAGGTCAAATGAAAGATGTTTTTGTCTTTGTACTTTTGAATTCAGATTTTGTACTTTTATCAACGGAACGTATAAATTTAAATATTTAAATCTAAGTCTTTTTTGCACTTCTATATTAATGTACTTTCTGTCGGATGGCTTTATATGATTTACTAGTTAGTGGTAAAGGTTCGAATAGGGACATACAATATAATGGTCAATGGAAAAGAGACCAAAAACTGGTCCACAAAATACTACTTAGAAAATTACAGACAAACACGAACACACTAAAAACCGGGAGTGAACACCAGAATGATCAGAAGTTACAGATACTCTAGTGGCTCCATGCATGGTACTCGTGTAATGAAATAAGTGATCATTCTTAATACTTCGTTCTCACACAACCCTCATTGGTTTAACAGGGCAAACACTGAAGTGGTATCCTTCATTTCAACGTTAACGGGATCGCCAATAAGATCGTATAAATCCAATGTAGTGCGCACGACGCGGTTCTGGAAAAGCCTTCATCGGGTACGCTCAAAGCCATAACATTTAAAATCCAAATAATTTAGAAGTCTTTGGTATCAAGAAAACCGAAAGACGTAAACATGATAACCAATGCCGGCGGAAGTAGAACCTTAGATTGAATAATAAATACAACAAACAGCGAATTACTCAGTGAAAAGACACAATCTTTATAGAGGAATCTGAAATTGACTGGGGTCTTTTCCTCTTTCTCAAGAAACTTTGAGACAAGTCTGCTATTGAAAAATATTACTCCAAATAAGCCATCAAAATCATGACAAAATTTCAATACAGGGACATTTATATAACTATGCCAGTGTATATTAACAATATAAAAAACAGTAACTTCAGTATATAAATGTATTACTAGTAATGATTGATGGATATTTCATATGCGCCACGTTTTTTCTCCTGGGGTCATTTTTTGGTATGGTCAATCACAGTATTATAGAAATAATAAATTAAGACAAAACTGCAAAAGCGTAGCGAGATTGGTCCAAATATGACCTGTGAAGTGAGTGAGTGATTGTTGTTTAGCGCCAACTCAGATATTTTACAGCTATATCATGGCGAGAACAAGTTAATTTTCAATGAAGTGATGATGAGGTCTACTTTGTGCTAGACCAAAAACCACGCTTAGCTGGATTTTAATAGCGCTAGTTCACTGAAACAACAGTCCACGGATGGACATGTCGCCCCACTCTGACCCATTATTCTGATTCTGAGCCAACCAGTATTTGCTCTTTCTCCTTACTGTTGCGTGCTTAGTGGAGAAGCAACAAATACCAATTTTATAGTCTTTAGTTTGACCTGATCCGCTGACCTGTGAATAATTTCAGGAAAATAAAACTGCTGAAACATATAAAGGAAAATCCGAAGTGACCAATAAATATGTCCCCTGACTATGTATCCTATTATTAACTTGACACTTTAAATAATTGAATTACCTGTAAATACTGCCGTCTATTTTATCCAGGAAGAGAGACAGAAATCAATTGACCAAACTAATTTACTTTCCAGCCATATTGGCTTTTTTCTGCCATTGATCATGGGTTAATCAAACAGACTAAAATCTTATTGATATTGTAATCAGTACCAATTGTTCCTTTAAGTGCTATGGACATTTATCATGACTGCTATCTGTAAATTACAAAAGTGTGAAAAAGCAATATCGACGTGGCATATTCACTATAACCTAATTAAATGCATAAATTAATATATATTGGATTACTTATTATATAATATTCAAATTTTCTTTGCTAATTAAATGCTACGTGTTGATTTAAATAACAGGTGATTAATACCTGAGTTGTTTTTATCATATTTATTTCCGTCCGGGTTTGTTTTTTTTGGGCGATTTTGTTTTTGTTTTTGTTTTTATTTTAATTCGATTACATTTTCCGTTTTTTGTTGGCGTCGCTTTGTCTGCCCTAAATGTGAGAGAAACGTTTGTAGATGCATATGTACCAAAGTGGTAATCTGAAGTCGTATATAAAAAGGACAGACAAAAACACAAACAATATTCACTAATAGTCAATAATACTGAAACATTGTGTATATAGAATCATATATGAATAAATCTGTTCTTGGAAAAATAAACAAATTACATAAAAAAAACCCCAGATATTAAGCATCCGGAACTGATTAGAAACCGGGAATTATCTCAGATGATTCAGAAGTGTAAGTAAATCCCGCTCCATATGTTGCACCCGTTGTGTTACAATTGTATTTATCCACGGCAGAGGAAAGAGGAAGGAGATAATGTCAACGACAACCGGAACACTGAAGTGGTGATCTGTGATATTCCATAACGGTTAACTAAATGGTGGTGGTGATAGTAAAATAGAACTTGTATCCTTTTATTCAACAATTGTCCTGTTACCAGTAATGCCCTGTCCAGGAGATACTGCTATGATCCAACCGTTTAGGCATAGAGTATCAATTGAGATGTATCTACCTATACAGATGCTGATGGAGGGATCAATTCTTTATAATATATATCTGCAATCCTGATTACTAGACCTTAAAGGAAAACGCCATGATCTTAACAAGTTAGAGTGAAAATTTAAATGACAGTAAATAAAAGACATTTGTGTTAATGAATTTCAAAAATAGTATACCGTAAGGTAGAATTTGGTGATTGAAGTTGCCTGTCGCACCAAATAATGGGGATCGCCATTTTTCAGTACTCTTCAATTCGAGGAGACAAAAGGCATAATCCATTCTCGGATTATACCTCCAATTAAAGCTCTTCCGAAAGATCCGTGATGTCACAATAGCGGTATCGTATATATATATCAGCATTGATCAGTTGCAATTTTATTATTAAAAATTTTGTAAATCGTAAAATAACGTCGTATATTTATCTTTTGATATTTACAAAATCATTATGACTTCATGTTAAGCATTTTATTGCACTAACGAATAGAGAGGGTGAGAGAATATTTTGTTGGTGTAATTACCGATCAGGACTTCCCTTGTCTTCACATGGACAAGTGACCTCGAAAAACACGGGAAAGTACGACAGCATTGAGGACAAATAAGAAAAAGGCATGTGTACGCATAAAACGAGTTAAAACTGACAGTTATTTAACCTACGGCCAATCATGTAAAACATGAAATTATACGTAGAACACCACCCCCCCCCCCCCCGAATACAAATAAACTCCTTTGTTTTATGACAATGTATCATGGTATGGGAATATTAAGTAAAAAAAAATAGAACGATATACAATTATAAACATTGTATTGCAGTTGATCTAATATCAAAACATAACCAAACGGGCACGATATTGGGAAGAGTCAGATACATGTTATTTATTCAACTAATATGATCCATCCCCGAGACGTGAAGAGGTGTCATGGCCACTTACACTACGACAGGAAATTCCAAATATTCATATTTCTAATTGGGTATATTAATATTAATAAAGGTATTTTTGTTTATTAATTAGTTATTTACGAATAAAAAGTTACAATATATTGAATTATAACAATTGTTCAACTGACTGGAGTTTTCCTTTAAAGATTAGTTAATTCTTTTAAATTACGGTTCAGTTTAGTTTGCTGTCATTTACAGATAAAAATAACCATTATTTCCACTTTCTAATGATTTGACTATGAGCTTACCTAATGACAGCTTTTACATATATTGGCTATGTACACAAAACTAGATATCTACTCTTTTATTGACTTAAACTGATAGATATAATTAGTTATAATAAGGTCACAATGTAACTATAACCGGAAGAGCGAAACATTTTATAAATCTTTTTTGCTTGGTCTAGACATGGCAATAGGCTCTTCAAACAATACCATACTAAAAGATCTAATTTGGTTAATGACGGAATTAGAAGCCCGCACTACCTAAAAATATATCACATTGCTGTAAACCTTTGAATAAGAAAACTTATTTGCTCGACGCTAATCATTTTTTTTTTATTTGGCACTCAATAAAATAACTATAACCACAAGCAGCATTCAATTGACAATGTAATGTACTATAGTTAAATATCTTCACAGTATAATGTTTACATAATCGTTATAGATATGCAAATTAGCAAAGGCTGTAGTATTGAATTCCTTTCCACACGGACGATTTGACAGTTAGTATATAAAGAAGATTTTAGGTGTGCTCGATTAACGCGACGTTCGTTACAAGTTGTAATAAGACAGAAGTTCGTGCTTTTGATGTTATAGTTCCCAGCCCACCCACCCAGATTAATGTCAACAGAATTTTAACTACTCGTTTTTAGTTTGAATTTTTTGAGGGGTAGAAATGACTATTATGATGAATTTGTTATGTTGATATACATTGTAAGTTTATAATAAATGATACAAGATCTTGTAACGAACGCACAACCCTACACTGTGTTGTGTTATATTCATTTAACCATGGGCTGGGCCTTTATAATCGAATTTAATCCCGAGCGAAAGCGAGGGGTTGAATTAACGATTTTTGGGCTGGGCTTTTATAATCGAATTTAATCCCGAGCGAAAGCGAGGGGTTGAATTAACGATTATAAAGGCCCAGCCCATGGTTAAATGAATATAACACAATGGCTGCCATGGATTATTTCGATTCTAATAAGACAAATACGGTAATTTACTTGCAAAACGCCGCCTATACACACAGCAATGTATTTGGCTGTTCCGTTACCCTCCCGAACACAAAGATACGATTTCTGTCATTTCTAGATACGATTTCTGTCATTTGAGATTACTAAATGTTGTCATTCATGAACATCAATTCAAAAGAAAGGGAAAATACTACAAATCCCACTTCGACAAGGAGGCGTACACGAAGCCAAAAAACGTCAGGATCTCTATGTTCTAAACTGGAAGTCTTCATATGACGTCATGTTGTTTACGTGCCAAAATTGTCAACAACATTTCGCGGAATTTTATTTTTATACGGTAAATGTAGGTCAGTATAACGTACACCATTTCGCGGGAGGGTACACGGAATAACCGAATTGACAACATTACCGCATTTGCGCTAAAAGTGTTGTTGTTGAGTATTATATAAACTGACGATAACACGGCGTCATATTATAATGCATAATACTATCTGTTGCAGAGGGACCGCCGTGGTCGTGATAGTATGGATTTACAACTACCCGTGCAATCAGTGCCTTGTGAGTTCGAACCCCGGTTCAGGAGAGGTGTGCTCGATACAACATTTTATGATAATGTTTGCCAGTGACTTGTGACAGGTCCGTTTCCCCACCAATAAAACTGAGCGCCACTATATAACTGAAATATTGTTGAAAATGGCGTTAAAAACTCTAATCCCTACCCCTTTTATTTTTGTCAGTTTAAAAAAAAAATGTTGTCATATATTTTACAACATAAAAAATGATTTTGACTCCAAAATTCCAATTGTATGGTAGTCCTTTTCCTAATAACTGTTATAATTTTTTTTTTTTTATCTTTTGTATAATTTGATTCATTAATATTTCGTATTAGTTTGTGTAATAGAACATTTATAATATAATATTTGTATATAGATACAACGATGCGGGTCCCTATAGAAGTACCATAGACACAGACAGTAATGTCCAAGATTTTTTGACACAGAAAAAAACGAGGTTTAATTTTGCTTGAAGACCGACATAACAGATCAAAAATTGACATTGATAAAGTCTCTCGATGAGACGAAAATTTTGTCATTTTAAAGCCTCCATTTAAATATGTTATTACTACTTTAATTATGCATTTGGTGTTGTTATTCAATTGTTTTAGACGTATCGAAACCTGTTCATGGCGAGGTGTACTCGATACAACATTGTGTGATAAAGTTCGTCAGTGACTTGTGACAGGTCGATGGTTTTCTCCGGGTAGTCCGACTTCCTCCGCCAATAAACTGACCGCCTCGATCTAACTGAAATAAAGTTGAAAGTGACGTTAAAGACCATAAACCAATTTTAGATTAATACATGACCTTTTCCATATCAGGCTAGATATCATCTCGAGATGCCTGGATGATGTGGAAAAGGTCGTGTATTAATCTTTTTATCAAATACTTCCGACAAATTGTTTTTACGAGGCCAATAAAAAAATGAAATATAAAGTCTGAGGCTTGGTATGGAAGCTTAATTGAAATTCTAAAGATATATTGTCAGAACACTATTGTCCAACAATACCATCTCTACCCCCATTAATATTACCCCCGATGACTAATAGTCCACCAATGATAATAACAAAAGCGTAGTTATCTAATATAGTGCACACGGCTCGTTTCTCAATAACCTTACATAGTTGTTTGTGTGTTGTCCTATTATGTGTCTTAACGTTCTGAGTTCCATGTTGTAATATCCGTTACAATTTCCGCATAAAAACGATGTCTTTACCTCCAGTTGTTGGTAGGAGGGCTCTTGTCTTATATACGTTATTTCTATGTGTTTCCGCATAGTGATACCCAACATATATTGTGTTGTGTTTTTGTTTTGTTTGTCTTTGTCTTGTGCACCCTATGTTGTCAGTTTCTCTGGATTGTTTCTGTTTTTTTTTTTTCGTCTTGTGCACCCTATGTTGTCAGTTTCTCTGGATTGTTTTTGTTTTGTTTTTCTTCGTCTTGTGCACCCTATGTTGTCAGTTTCTCTGGATTGTTTTTGTTTTGTTTTTCTTCGTCTTGTGCACCCTATGTTGTCAGTTTCTCTGGATTGTTCATTTCTTGATTGCCTCTTCTGTATTCTCTAATTTTTATTTTAACTCATTACTTTTCTCATAGTTAATTTTATATTAACAATTTTGAAAATTTACATTTTAACGTTAATAGGGTAATTCAATTACAGAATGACAGAAAATATGATTTCTCTCTTGAAGCAATTTTCAAATAGTTGATGTTATCATTCTAATAGAAACAAAATGACAGAACGAATTACGATGTTATTTGTTAAAATCAAAATGTCTCTTTATATTGTATTCATCAAATGCTGCCATGCCAGATTGTAGTGACGAATAATACGACTATATACTGACACATGTCGACATGTAATTAGATTTTAGCAATTGAGCTGAGGTCATAGGTCAAAAACTTATTGTGAACAATGTAATTTCCACTCTCGTTATCAATCATTTTTTGTTTGCTTTGGTTCTTAATCAAATACTGATGTGATAACAGTTATTCTAGGTAACATGGTCCGTCTGTTTGAATCTTCTTCCTTTCCTGGGGGAGTAAAAATACAACGTAGAATGTAATGAAGTTTTACACATATGCACCAGTAATGTTCAGTTATATTGTGGTGGTCAGTTTTATTGATAAATGAAACTGGAATACCCAGAGAAAACCACTAACCCACCTTCCGCAGGTTACTGACAAACTGCATCACATAATGTTGTATCGAGTACACCTCGCCATGAGCGGGATGTTTGTTTGTTGATTAACTTCTACCGGTAAACATTTGATGCATATTTAGGACGTTGAACAATATCACAAAACCACAGACAACGGAGGGAGGACTGGGTCAACCGGGACAACGATACACCCTCACTCCTGCTGACGTGTTCGATGTTATGTGTAAGGAATAATTGTGAAATTTAAAAAGTATAAAAAGTAAATAGTAATCAGTAAATTGATCATTGATTGTTGTTTAACGTCAATGCATCAGTATATCAGACTACAAAAATTCCATCGCGGATGAATGTTCCATTTGTCACAAGGAAGAGGTCTGAAAGTGTTCTTGTAATTGGATATTAATCACCACTCCAAGCCAATTGTTGCTTATCTGGATCGGTCATTTGTTTACGTCTCTTTGTGATAGCGAATTGTGTGTTTGAATCATCACACATCACCAAACAGATCGTCAATTAGATATTAGATGGTGTCCACTGATTCGTCACACATCGTCAATTAGATATCAGATGGTGTCCACTGATTCATCACACATCGTCAATTAGATATCAGATGGTGTCCACTGATTCGTCACACATCGTCAATTAGATATTAGATGGTGTTCACTGATTCGTCACAGATCACCAAACAGATATTAGATGATTTCCACTGACTCGTCACACATCACCAAGCAGATATTGGATGATTTCCACTGATTCGTCACACATCACCAAGTAGATATTAGATGATGTCCACTGATTCGTCACATATCAAACAAATATTATACATTTATTTCCCTTGCAAAAGGGAGATTTGAGGATTTGTTCACCCGAGAAAAGTCATATTTCCCGAGGGCACCGCCCGAGGGAAATATGACTATTTCGAGGGTGAACAAATTCATATCTCCTTTATGCAAGGGAAATGAATGTTTTATTTCACCAGGCCAACGTTTTGGTGAATTCTGAATAGTTTCTTTCAAACTTCCCTCTTGGTTTTGTGATTTTGGTATTATTTTTTATATATATATAGTAAAGCAACTGAAATTATCAGCTTACTTCTCTACAAGAAACTGACGAAAACACTATACTGCGGCTGCAGTACTCTTTTTGGTATTAATTGGGTCCTTGTTTAACGAAAGTTTTTCGATTTCATTGTCGTCTGCCAAATGAAATCTTTTGGCCATCTTTGTTTACACAATTATTATTTCGGAACATCTCTGGAGTTATCTTTACTAACATGAAATACCGTTATATGACCAAAGCGAGATAATTATAACTCGCGTTAATTCTTGAGAATTTCGAAAAAAAAAATCGAGAGGGTGACACGATGTTCTCGAGAGGGTGACACGATGATTTGTCACATGTCACGTGGGCTGCTCTAGACCAATTAAATGATCTCATTACTAGAGTTAAATTTATATAGTGGTTTTTCGACAATGATGGTCAGGGCGGAATACATAGTTCATAACACAAAGGACAGTGCACTATATCCTCCATAACGGACATTATTTTAGCATTATCAATCCTAAACCCAAATTACTATCAATGTTTTAACGACTATTGTAATATGTTCAGTGTATGTTTATGTCATCTCAAAATGTTATATTTACATTTTAAAGATTGGCTAAGCACCTTTAACATGAAAATTATCTTTCTATGTATATTTAAATAAACATATGATAACATGAGATTATACACGGCCCCTCACTTTCCTTTATTAGTACAGGCACTTCAATCAAAAGTGGCGGGGTTGATAATCCTGTATCATCAAATAATTATAGGAATATTAAGAACCACCAGATCAATTTAGATAATGCCAGGGGTCGTCGTCGTCGTGATCGTATGGTAGTTGGATTTACAACTACCTATGTAATTAGTGCCTAATACCACTGATGTTGTGAGTTCGAATCTCTATCAGGTTCTCAACATTTTGTGATAAAGTTTGTCAGTGACTTGCGACAAGTTGGTAGTTTTCTCCGGGTCCTTCGGTTTCCTCCACCAATAAAACTGACCGCCACGATATAACTCAAATAGGGTTGAAAATGGCGGTAAACACCATAAACCAGCCATCAGTGTATGTTATGTTATCTCAAAATGTATTATTAACATTATACAGATTGGCTAATCACCTTTTAAATGTACATTGCCTTTCTATGTACACATAAATAGAAATAAGACAACTTCAGACAAATACATGACCTCTAACTTTTTGGTACAGTGATTTAACTAAAAAGCGGCGGGGTTAAGTTAGACCTATGTATCAGAACTTCCCCTCTTACAATAATCCAGCATCATCAAATAATTGTAGGAAAAATTAAGAACTTCCAAAAATAGGAACATCATAAAATAATGTTTTGTATTCCGAGTATGACAATCTACATTTAAATAGCGAGTAATGTGTAATTATGTTTGGTAAGTGATCGTGTTAACCTTTAGACGTAGATGGACATTGTGGGATAAGTATCAAGCAATAATGACTCTTCTTGTAGCAACAGAAAATGACAAGAGGATTTCATTCGTCTTAAATAGACATAAAAGATTTGGGTCGACGTAATTGTAATTCTCAACCTAACACACAAATCATTAATGTTGGAGTAGATTCATTACACAGCCGACATTTTACTGTTTCATGATTTCTTCTCTCTGATTTATGACTGATAGTTTCTCATTACTATAATCACTCAACAACTGAAACTGCAGTCGTCGTGTTAAATATTGTTTGGTGAGATTTAAAAGTCATCAAGTAAATGCACTCTGTGTATCCTTGAACTGTAGTGGTTTTAGTTCAAATAGAGTTATATTATTTTGCTACTTTATTTCTATTATTATTTTTATTCCAATTGCGATCCTATTTACAGCTGAATTTCTCTGGTTTCTATGTACAGCTTAAGAACAAACGTATTTTGAAACTTGTTTTATTCATATTTTTCTCGATTATTTACAATAAACTACAATAAATATTAGGGCCATCCTAGTCGTGAAAATATGGTACATGTAGTTGAATTTACAACTACCTATGCAATCAGTACCTATCACCACTAAAGTTGTGAGCTTAATCCCGCTCATGGCGAGGTGTACTCTATTTAACATTATGTGATATAATGTACAGTGACTTACGGCAGGTCGGAGGTTTTTTCCGGGTGCTCCGGTTTCCCCCATCAATAAAACTGATCGTCACGATATAGCTGAAATATTGTTGAAAGTGGCGTTAAACACCATAAAGCAAACTCGACTTTTATATTATTTGTTTCTACCTCCGACGGTCGTCATTTCTGTGATGATGAAAAACGTTTGTTAGCTATATAGACCACCACTTCAAATATACATCATTGTAATAAAACAAAGGTCGAAACACATTTACCTTCGATGCCTTTCGGTTTTGACGATTGTCACATATGCCGTTCCATTAAAACAAATATTATATTTCCACATTTCGCAAGATAACTTTTGATGACCTTTGCTTTCCTTTGACCTTGGATTCCATGAAGTTTCTTCTAAAATTAAGATTGACCAAAGTAAGCATTCTTTCGATTTTTACGAATTTCATTTGTCGTTCCAAAGTTACAAAACTTTATTATCTAAATGGGCACTTTTCAGATATCATAACGTTTGGACCTTTGTTTATTTGCTTGATGGTGTTTAACGCCACATTCAACAGTATCTCAGCTATATAGTGCCAGTCGGTTTTATTGGTGGAGGAAACCGGAGGATCCGGAGAAAACCACCGACCTGTCGCAAGTCACTGACAAACTTTATATTACATAATGTTTTACATCTCGCCCTGGTCGAGGTTCGAACTCACAACATCAGTGGTGATAGGCACTGATTGCATAGGTACAATGTATTTGTAAATCCAACTACCATACGATCACGACCAAGACGGCCCTCACAATGCTTGGGAGACGGAGACGAGTGTACATGTATCATGTAATCATAGCGCGGCTGTTTAATGATAGGGCGAACACAGATAAATTGCTACTACAATTCAGATGTGACTATTTTGGATTAATGTTGAATCATTAATACATCTTCAATTCACACTCCCATGGCTGAGACAACATTGTTCTAGGATAAATGAATATTGCCCCATCTAGAATTATCACATACAAATTAACATCGTCTTTTATACAGTGTACTTAATATTGCTTTATGTCAACTGTTTCATTTAAAGTTATGTACAGCACTTCTAAATGAAAACAGATCTGACAGTCGTTATTTCAACTTCTCTACGAAATTAATTTGTATTTTAGTTTCTTGTCTCAATTAGTCTTGTTTTAAGCATGTCTTGCTTTATCAAAAAGACAAAAATAGAATTTCAAATAAATTTTGAAATCAGATAGTGTTGGACAATGACTTAGAATTTACCATTGATATGGGACGAAGTCCCAACTATGGTAGAAATACTGAACAATTTTTTTCTATATACTAATGACTAAATTTTCATGCACCGGAAATGACATACCGGAAGTCAATACATGGTTAAATCTGTGCAGAAAATAGGATGCGGACGTTTCGTAACCTGGTCGTTTCGTACCTACATCGGGACTTAAAAAACGACGGAAGATTTGGGTCTGGGTCCCTCTTTTAAGAAAATCTGGAACCACCCTCGGTCTACTTTGAAAAAATATTATAGGTCCATATATCCGAGTTAATATTGTTTAAAAAATAAATATTGGACTTCGTCTCAAGTTAGGTAACACCTATTATCATATTAACAACTAAAAGCTGGTATTTACCATTGACAACACGTGGCCGTCGTGGTCGTGATCATATGATAGTTGGATTTACAACTACCTGTGCAATTAGTGTTTATAACCACTAAAGTTGTGAGTTCGAACCCTGTTCATGGCGAGGTGTACTCGATACAATATTATGTGAAACAAATTGTCAGTGAATTACAACAGGTCCGTTGTTTTCTCCGGGTACTCCAGTTTCCCCCACCAATAAAACTGACCACCATGCTATATCTGAAATATTGTTGAAAGTGGCAGTATATGTTCATAATATTATTATAAGAAGCTCCTTATCTAATTAAAATGAAATAGATCTTTGAAGTAGTTGACTAAATTTGATATCACAGTACAAACGTTCCAGGCAACATTTCCCTAAATAAACTTATTAATGAAATATAGCAAAGGATATATTAAGTGTTTCTATTTTATATTTCTATTAGTATATCTCTAGTTTTTATATTTTGTCAGACTTATTGCCTGTCGCTACGCCACTGTACACTTCCAGTGTCAGTCACACGTCATTGAGATGTTTGGACCATTCTCATGTTTGTATACTTTTTAACTCATTATTGGGTAGACTTGCTCTCGTCCTACGTGTACAGGAGATGTTTGGTCCATTATTCCCTCATGTTTGCATACTTTTTAACCCATTATTGGGTAGACTTGCTCTCGTCCTACGTGTACAGGAGATGCTTGGTCCATTCTTCCCTCATGTTTGTATACTTTTTAACTCATTATTGGGTCGGCTTGCTCTCATTCTACATGTGCAGGAGATGTTTGGTCAATTCTTCCCTCATGTTTGTATACTTTTTAACTCATTATTGGGTAGACTTGCTCTCGTCCTACGTATGCAGGAGATGTTTGGTCCATTCTTCCCTCATGTTTGTATACTTTTTAGCTCATTATTGGGTAGACTTGCTCTCGTCCTACGTGTACAGGAGATGTTTGGTCCATTCTTCCCTCATGTTTGTATACTTTTTATCTCATTATTAGGTCGGCTTGCTCTCATTCTACATGTGCAGGAGATGTTTGGTCAATTCTTCCCTCATGTTTGTATACTTTTTAACTCATTATTGCGTAGACCTGCTCTCGTCCTACGTATGCAGGAGATGTTTGGTCCATTCTTCCCTCATGTTTATATACTTTTTAACCCATTATTGGGTAGACTTGCTCTCGTCCTACGTGTGCAGATGTTTGGTCTATTCCTCCCTCATATTTGTATACTTTTTATCTCATTATTGGGTAGACTTGCTCTCGTCCTACATGTACATGAGATGTTTGGTTCATTCTTCCCTCATGTTTGTATACTTTTTAACTCATTATTGGGTAGACTTGCTCTCGCCCTACATGTACAAGAGATGTTTGGTCCATTATTCCCTCATGTTTGTATACTTTTTAACTCATTATTGGGTAGACTTGTTCTAGTCCTACATGTACAGGAGATGTTTGGTCCATTATTCCCTCATGTTTGTATACTTTTTAACTCATTATTGGGTAGACTTGCTCTCATTCTACATGTGCAGGAGATGTTTGGTCAATTCTTCACTCATGTTTGTATACTTTTTAACTCATTATTGGGTAGACTTGCTCTCGTCCTACATGTACAGGAGATGTTTGGTCCATTCTTCCCTCATGTTTGTATACTTTTTAACTCGTTATTTGGTAGACTTGCTCTCGTCCTACATGTACGGGAGATGTTTGGTTCATTCTTCCCTCATATTTATATACTTTTTAACTCATTATTGGGTAAACTTGCTCTCGTCCTACATGTACAGGAGATGTTTGGTCCATTCCTCCCTCATGTTTGTATACTTTTTAACTCATTATTGGGTAGACTTGCTCTAGTCCTACATGTACAGGAGATGTTTGGCCCATTCTTTCCTCATATTTTTGTATACCTTTTAGCTCATTATTGGGTAGACTTGCTCTCGTCCTACATGTACAAGAGATGTTTGGTCCATTCTTTCCTCATGTTTGTATACTTTTTAACTCATTATTGGGTAGACTTGCTCTCGTCCTACATGT
>MJUT01054663.1:740958-767925 GCA_002080005.1 Gigantidas platifrons
CTCTCCACAACTTGATGGACTTTGTCCCTTTCCCCCACATTTGACCCCCGTTCCTTTAATATGTAGTCAGGATACTTATATATATATTCAAATTAAAATTTTATTTTCATTAAACAATACACTTTGTGACAATTATACAAATTATACAAATAAACATGTAACAAAGAGAACATAAAATCGACATTTTTAAGTAAATATGTTAGGAGTCCCCTGTCCTCAGTTCTAATGACTTTTTTTTCAAAAGGAACCCAGTTTATTTACTTGAGATGGTGTTAATGGTTACTATAATGATCGAATTCCACTCTCAGTTCTGTACAATTATAACAACCCTATTTTCAACTGATTTATCAATGTTGGACCTCAGCTTGTTACAGATCCTAATTAGTAATGTTCGTTTATGACCCATTGTACACCAGCAATTGTGCGACCATATTTATTAAAGCTCGTTAGAAATAAACGCTAAACAATATCGAGGGTACATATACAATAACAGTGCATTGACTTGACATAAAATCTATATACGGATCAGGCTTAGAATCGGGGAAAATGCGAGGATTTCCCGAGCATTTTCCCTGATTCTTTCCGAATACGTATATCGAATTTATGTCAAGTCAGTGCACTGTTATTGTCTTTATACTGCAATCATTAGTGACATTAATGGATATTACTACCAATATTCAAATTATTTAAAAAGTTAGTTACCCCCAAGAGGCCCCAACTGATTTCTAAATATCACTTGGAAATATACTGTCAACGCATTTTGACTGCTCAAATAGAACGATTGCAGTATAAAAAAAATACAATGGACAATATATACAGTCCGACAAAAGTTAAGCACCACCTGACTTTTTTCAATAATATCTTTTCTAATAATGAACTTATTTCAAATCGGTTTGCTGTTTTCGTTACCTGTACACACATACTTACTTACCTGTGAAACAGGTTATTAATCTGTAAAATATTTTCCAAGCCTCGATAATCTCTTAAAACTAGACAGACCGTACGCGTACGGTCCGACAGTACGCGTACGGTCGGACCGTATAGGTATTTTGAAAAAATACGCATACGGTCCGGACCGTACGCGTACGGTCCAAATACGCGTAATGTCTGGAACATGTATATGACAGGGTATGTAAAGTGCCACGTGTACTTTTCAACATGTGTGTTTGCGAACGATAGCTGATTTTTTGTGTGTAGAGTTTTAAGTTTCATTTTCTATTGATTTGGTATGGTGCGGCGAAAATTAACCATACCAGAAAGGTGGCAAGCTGTTGGTATGCATAGCAGTGGTTTTAGCCATAGAAGGGTGACAGACCACTTCAGGGTTAACCATTCCATCATTGTACGACTGATGTTTTTCGTGAAACGGGGAATGTTACTGACCGTCCACGTGCAGGTAGACCTACCAAAACGACGCCGAGAGAGGACCGGCTCATATCCAGACGGGCGCGGCAACGGCCGTTCAGTACAGCTGGTGCACTTCCTGGTAATTTAGCGTTTGGAGGCTACATTAGCACACGCACTGTAATCAGACGCCTCCACCATCAGGGAATGCGAGCGCGACGACCCATAAAACGTCCACAGTTGACATTACGTCATCGCCATGCTCGATTTGACTGGTCACATGATCAGTTGGGGTGGAATATTCGCACATGGAGACGGGTCCACTGGTCTGATGAAAGTCGTTTTTCGTTACGCCCTACCGACGGTCGTGCAAGGGTTTAGCTCCAACGAAACACTTCATTTCAGGACAACCGCAATTTGGGAACAACTGCTTTTGCGGGTGGGAGTGTAACTATCTGGGGTTGTTTTTCCTTTGACTGTAAGTTGGACTTGTACGTTCTTGATGGTAATCTGGCAGGCAAAAAATACCGTGACAATGTGCTCGCTCCATGCGTAGTCCCCCATTTCGACAATCATGCGTTGGTTGACAGGCCAGTGTTCATGGACGACAACACTTCTGTAGGCCACATAGAGTCCGAATTGTACAACATTTTTTACAGCAAGAGGCTGTTCAGACAATTCCATGGCCTTCGATGTCATCAGACATGAACCCTATAGAGCATGTATGGGACTTTATTGGCCGAAAAATTATCCAACGCAATCCAAAATGTCAAAATATTGACGAATTAAGAACTGCTATCTTACAGGAGTGGCAACAGTTCCCCCAAGAACGGCTTAGGCGTCTTGTGCAAAGCATGACGAGGCGTGTTACGGAACTTCACAATAAACGCGGTGGATATACTGTACTCGTTATTGATTTTTATGCCCTACACATACGCACAATAGATGCATTTAAAAGTTCTTAAAATCTGAAGACTCTGCATGTTAATACAATGTTAGAAACTTCCATCAAAGACAAACTGGGTTTACGTTTTTCCAGCGCCTGTTTTGAACCCCATTTTTGCCACGTCATAGTCGCGTCTTTCAGGATGATAAATACTTCGTAGATTGGTAATTTTAGAGCCCTTGGTGTAGTCTTTTAAGAAGTGTAAGATAAATGGTGATATCTATTTTATTGTTTTAACAGTATTGATGTAAAAAAAATACATCGATAAAAATATAGGGTTGTGCTTAACTTTTGTCGGAGTGTATAGAAAAACTAACAATATAGAGTACACCAGACGAAGAAAAATATAGACAATAACAGTGCATTGACTTGACATAAAATCGATATACGGATGAGGCTTAGAAATTTGACTGCTCAAATAGAACGATTGCAGTATAAAAAAAAAAACAACACACATTGCAGTCTATATCTTTACCCAAACAAACACAAATAACGTAAATAAGTCATGAATGAATGAATGACATGAGCCCTCCCACAAACAACTGGAGGCAAAAACGCACCGAACATCGTTTTTACATTTTGTCAGATATATTCTTTTTATTAAAGCTTGCCGAGAGAATGTTTGTCCTATATAAAGCTTATTAGAATGATAATCGTTAATGCCACACCACATCAGTGAATAAGATAAATGACTTGTACTTGAACAAATCGTCCTGATACATTATCAATTATCTTTATCAAATAATATACCAGTTATTAAGTGACTGATCTCTTCCCATTAATCTTTCTTTATTCAGAAAGATTTGACACTTCAATTAGGAGTCAATTTCCAATTTGTGTATATTATGTATAACCTTGACTAACTTGATAACATACAAATAGACGCTACTAGAAATCATTTTTTTAAGCACGTGTTTGAATATATAAAGAGGTTTGAAAAATATCTTGTTTAAGTGGTTCACCAAATGAACAACCACACAAACCATCACCACCAATCTCTCTCTCTCTCTCTCTCTCTCTCTCTCTCTATGGCGTGGCAATAATGGGGTTCAAAACAGGCGCTGGAAAAACGTAAAATGCATCATTTGTGCGTATGTGTAGGGCATAAAAATCAATAACGAGTATATCCACCGCGTTTATTGTGAAGTTATGTAACACGCCTCGTCATGCTTCGCACAACACGCCTAAGCCGTTCTTGGGGGAACTGTTGCCACTCCTGTAAGATAACAGTTCTTAATTCGTCAATATCTTGACATTTTGGATTGCGTTGGTTAATTTTTCGGCCAATAAAGTCCCATACATGCTCTATAGGGTTCATGTCTGGCGACATCGCAGGCCATGGAATTGTCTGAACAGCCTCTTGCTGTAAAAAATAATGTTGTACAATTCGGCTCTATGTGGCCTAGCGTTGTCGTCCATGAACATTGGCGTGTCAGCCAACGCATGATTGTCGAAATGGGGGACTACGCATGGAGCGAGCACATTGTCACGGTATTTTTGGCCTGTCAGATTACCATCAAGAACGTACAAGTCCAACTTACAGTCAAAGGAAAAACAACCCCAGACAGTTACACCCCCATCCCCAAAAGCAATTGTGCCCAAAATGTGGTTGTCCTGAAATGAAGTGTTTCGTTGGCGCCAAACCCTTGCACGACCGTCGGTAGGGCGTAACAAAAAACGACTTTCATCAGACCAGTGGACCCGTCTCCATGTGCGAATAGTCCACCCCAAATGATCATGTGACCAGTCAAATCGAGCATGGCGATGGCGTAATGTCAACTGTGGACGTTTTATGGGCCGTCGCGCTCGCATTCCCTGATTACAGTGCGTGTGCTAATATGGCCTCCAAACGCTAAATTATCAGGATGTCCACCAGCTGTACTGAACGGCCGTTGCCGCGCCCGTCTGGATATGAGCCGGTCCTCTCTCGGCGTTGCTTTGCGAGGTCTACCTGCACGTGGACGGCCAGTAGCATTCCCCGTTTGACGAAAACGCTGCATCAGTCGTACAATGATGGAATGGTTAACCCTGAAGTGGTCTGCCATCTTTCTATGGCTAAAACCACCGTTATGCATGCCAACAGCTTTCCACCTTTCTGGTATGGTTAATTTTCGCCGCACCATACCAAACCAATAGAAAATGATACTTAAAACTCTACACACAAAAAAATCAGCTTTCGTTCGCAAACACAAATGTTGAAAAGTACACGTGGCACTTTACCCACCCTGTCATATACACATAAATAAAAATCTATCAATAACCTGTTTCACAGGTAAGTAAGTATGTGTGTACAGGTAACGAAAACAGCAAACCGATTTGAAATAAGTTCATTATTAGAAAAGATATTATTGAAACAAGTCAGGTGGTGCTTAACTTTTGTCGGACTGTATATAACATATTAACTGTTTAACATATTGGACAGACAAACCACATTACGTTGCACGAGATATCAGAAAGAATCCTTATAAAGGGGAATTATATATTACGTTTTCTAAAGCTCTTATGCTACAGCAATATATACGATTTAATCTATTATTAATATGTAGTTGACAAAATGTGTATTTCTATGGTACAAACCGATAGGAGGCAGTAGTTTTGACACGTTGCCACATAGCTCATACAATATGCACTTGGATGACACATGATTGTATTGACAATATAGAACAACGACGTGGATGCATTCCATGCAGTTATATTATATATTTATACTATAGAACATGTTTCAGTTGACTGTAAATGTTCGTGATTACCCATGCGCATTCTACAGAACAAAAGTCACAGAAGTTACAGATATACGTTTTTATTTTTAATGAAAATCCATATGGATAATCGAATATCATAGGGTTATTGCACTAATATTCCTCAATATTAGTGAAATAACCCTTATATAATATAGTACCAACTATTTTAGTCTGTGACAATTACATTTCACCATATTTCTTTGCAACATGTATTCAATATAATTCCGCCATCTTGTTTATCTCTCGTCTGCTTGCGTGCAGCAAACATATTTTTACTCGGAACCTCTCTAGTACGTACCAAACTTAAAGGAGAAAGAATGTAGCAATACCGGTCAAAATGCAACATTTTTAACTCATTCGGACATACTCTACTTTTTATGTATATTTATAAAGGAAGACTAGTAAAAATATCGAAAAATATTACATTTTTATTTTACAAAGAAATCTACATGAAATCTTTGATACTATATTATATAGACTAATATTGTGTTTTCTAATATTATTTTATCCTCTTTATACAGCATTATTTTTAGTTTGTTGTCTGGTTAGAAATTTGATTAGTTGTGATTAGATATATATTACTATTGCACTGTTTATTTTCCTATTATGATACTGTTATATAATTTTGTTCACCTGGACTGGGTTGCTCAAAACGTTGGTTAGTGTTATCCACTGGTTAAATCTAGTTATCCAATGGATAAATTTAACCACCGGTTAATTTTTGTTGCTCAAATTTTATCCACTGGATAAAATTACTTATCCAGTGGATAAAGTTAACCCCTCAATTTTGGCCGGATAAATATTTAACCATTGGTTAAAGATGGTAAGACGACAGCAAAAAGAAAGAGTGTATCAGCATATTGAGTTGGATTTTGATGATAGAGAATTCAGGGATAGATTTTGATTTTCTATTGAAAAGCTTCAATTCATAATTAATATGGAGTATACAGGGGTGGATTGGAAGAAATATTATTTTTTTGCGTAAAATCGTGATTTTTCACACGAATACCCCAAAACTTTTCGCGCCTCACTCTGCTCGGCGCGATTTTTTTAAGTGCCCCCCTCCTAACTTGAAAACCTGGATCCGCCCCTGGTATATCTCTCAGTGGATACGATATTCCAGAGCTTGTGGTTCCTATCAGGATTTCCTTGATAGAGGGTTGCTGCTAACAAGGAAGCTACTGAACCAAGGGTTCCTTTTGGTAAAGTTGAAGTCGTCACTTCGAAAATTTTACGGTCGCCACCATGACTTGGTTGATCGTTGTGGAATATTTGTGTCACAAATGACCACGGATATGTTCCACTTGTAAACACTTTCCGGTCCTTTCCTCATTCACGACTTATTACCGGGTTTGTAACTAGATTAACACGCCTTTGTTAATAGGAAGGGGTACTATTCTAAAAATGTACAGGGTGTGTTTTGATCACACAGGTAATTTGCAGTCTAAGTTACTTAACCCCCTTTCCCGATCGATACCTATTCCATGAAATATATAGGCCTTCAAATATAATTAACAGGAACGTTACCGTATAAGATAACTGACAACCAACTCCACTTTTTGTTTTCCTGTGGTTTAAATAACGTGATGTTATTTTAGGATTCCACTTTTATTAGAAAATACAGTGTATATTGGATTTAAAAAAAATTAAGTGTAAATCACCAGAAAATGAAAACTAGCCGAAACAAGGTTATCCCTAGAAATTGCTACGTCTTCTGGTTCAAAAATAATCAAAATCCGTTTAAAAACACCTTCATTTTGTTTCTTTGAAACCATGTACCCTATATACATCTATAGTATTGTAAGACAGACCGACAGTAATAAATACTAGTATCTGAAAATAATAGTTCTTGTTAACTATGCACTTTTTTATTGGTCTAAATATAATGCTAAGAAATGGCAAGCCGCAGCTACATATAGACTTCAAAAACCAATAAGGAGGGATCAACAAATATCCTTAAAGTAGGGAATCTGTATGCCGTATTTGAAAATTTTAAACGGGTGTATATAGTTGGCTAGAAAGGGATGCAACATGCATTCATTATTTTGTTTTATAAAAGTACCTGTGGTTTCTGAATAATGAAGACTGAAAGAAATGGTGTCATGCACCATTGATGGTATATCCATGACTGACATATTAATTTCTTGGAAAGTACAGAGAAAATTCATAAGACTATCCCTTCCCTCTTCTGATATGTCTTTAGTGTATCGGTGTAAAGTTCTATGATTTTTATGTCACTTCACTTGGCGCTGGCAAAGCTGGACCCCTGCTGTCTGATTGGGGCTCTTTCTATTTAATGCAGCCTCCAACTTTGCCGTAGAACAGACTTTTCTCCACTTTTCCTTGATTTGCTCTTCCGATCTTTTTTTTGTCCACCCGCCCTTGCATTCACAGAGTCTGTCATTTCTTTCCACACTTTTGCCTTTTCTGCATTTGTTATGATATTCGTTTGTTTTGACCTAATTATGGTTGTGTTTTTCTCCATAAGCTCACATAAGGAAACCAATTCAGCCTTGGAGAAATTGTCACCTCTCCGTCTTTTTTTGTATGCCCCCGCGACGAAGAGTCGGGGGCATATTAATTTACCCTTAATAAATCACAGGTTTTATCCTGCAATGACAGCATTTACTGACCAATATAGCCTGCCCAATATTTTTTTTGATATTGGTCAGTTATAAATAGAATACAATTTTAAATTTGGCGAACTCATCGGGGCACATTGGAGGATATTGTTTTCAAATACATACACAAAATGATTTCAAATACTTTTATCATCGTCCAGTAAACGTTTATTTACGATTTAAAATTGCAGGATAAATACAATACATTTGCACTGTCGAAGCATATAGGTAAATATGTGTATTCGGCGCGAAACGTGGGAAAAGTCTCGGCGAAGCCTCGTCTTTTCTCCCGTTTCTAAGCCTCATACACATATTACCTGTATGCTTCGACATTATACAAGTATTGTATATATATTAATATAACATATATTGCTCGTTGTACAGTAGATCACATGAAAGGTGAAGCCTGAGATGTGAGATGCGGTCAGAAATCCATTTCGATGAAGAAAAAAAAACCAAACATATCAACGATATGATGTTTATCGAGCATTTCGTAGCGAGACGACGGTGACGTCATTATAACGTCACATTAGAAATCAGGATTCTTATGTTAATATCAAGTTGTTTGCTTGATAAATATACAATATAGGTACATTGTTGGAAATATATAATTTATCTGTAAGAGCTTTAGAAACAGGTAGAAAAGTGAACCTCGGGCGAGCTTTTTTAGCCTGTTTCGCAGCGAATGCGAATTCATTTTATATTTATCGACAATATACGTATATTGTATTTATCCTACAATATCAAAAAGTCGAAAACACCTGCCAAATTGTCTGAAAATAATTGAAACAATCATTGTTCTAATCATTTTCAATGGTGTCATCTCTGAGGTCAGAGTTTATACTGGTACCGTTTCTTTATGTCGCTCCACATGAATCAGGTACCAGAAATACTGTATTAGGTCCATGACCTACTAACACTGAAGACTATTTGACCACCTGTATTAGTACTCAAAATGACATAATTACAGGATAATAGATATTACCGCGTATAAAGATCAAAGCGAAATTGTACAAATCATCGATAATTATATTTATTATAGAAAAAAGACCTAGATCATTGTAGATCACCAAGGGCAGCATTACCTACATACAATAATACTCGACAATTTATTCCAAGTAATAATTATCTTCAAATCGAGGTCAGTTCTACGAAAATCGTCGATAGTTAATCCTACTTGTAGCGACAGAAATGCTCTTAATTAACATAAACATATTTAACATTTTACACCTGTAAAAATTATTCAACACTGAACTACATACATTATCATAATCAATTAACTATGATAAAGATACATGTGTTGATCTTCTGATCAATTGTGGAGGCCGCCGTCGTCATGAAAGTATGGTAGTTGGATTTACAGCTACCTGTACAATCAGTGCCTATCACCACTAAAGTTGTGAGTTCGAAGTCCACTCAAGCGATTTGTGCTCGATACACATTATGTGATAAAGTTTGTCTGTGACTTGCGACTAGTCGATGGTTTTCTCTGGGAACTCCAGTTTCCTTCACCAATAAAACTTACCGCCAGGATATAGCTGAAATATTTTTGAAAGTGCCGTTAAACACCATAAATCAACCAACCAGCATATCAATTGTATCATGTTTCCCTTTCTTCCAGTATCAGGCGGAGGTAAGTGTATGACTAAGAACAATTTTAGTCTCCTCGTGCAACACAGTATTTGTACCCAGAACACGGAAAATAGCATTGCAATTAATATGTTGCAACAGCAGTCTCTGCATCATTTTCAAAACTCAAGACTCTGAACAGACTGGAAAACAAATCCATAGAATAAAGGTAGCATACCAATTAGAGGGAACACAATCTGGTGACAGAAAAACGCCAGTGAAACAAACATTAATGGAAAAATAAATAATAAGGTATCTGACAGCATTAAGAACAATTTACAGATACTGAAGGGATAATCTGAAGATGTAAATCGAAGGACTTACAATTATATCATGTGATAAAATGATAGGGTCAACTGGAAAGGAGGACGAGAATGTGACGTCGACAACATACGGAGCATATCCATGATCATCTGTGATATAAACATTCTGCTTTACCAAGTCATGATGAAGAGAGCAAAACGTTCAAAGTGTGATGACCTAACCATTATATGAGGGGCCATTGTGGCTGTGATCGTATGTCAGTTGGATTTACAACTACGTGTGCAATCAGTACCTATCACCACTAAATTTGTGAGTTCGAACTCCGTTCGTGGCAAGGTGCAATGGATACAACATTATGTGATAATGTTTGTCAGTGACTTGCTACAGGTCGGTGGTTTTCTCCGAGTACTCCGGTTTCCTCCACCTATAAAGCTGACCGCCATGATATTACTGTAATATTGTTGAAATTGGCGTCAAACACCATCATCCTATCCTGTCAATTAAACCACCAACCCACATAACCATCATGACCCTTCGTTTAGTAGTATTCTACTAAACTCCCTCAAAAACGAAAATGACGTAAATATTGTTGCACTGAACTGAATTGAACTCGAAACGTCTCTCTCCGAAGAAATAATCTATTCACCAGGCGGCATTACTTTTTAAGGCATATATTTCATGTTAACAAGACAATTTTTTGCATAGAAACTGAGACGCCAATTACAAAGTCACATATATTTTCATTTTCTTTTTACACCTAACGAGTCAATTAACCGTCAGTGTGTATCCATATCTGAAATTCCTATTAGAATTAACTCGTCGTTTATAATGGCGATTGCCCATATAAGGAAACTTAATATGATAAAATAGTTGAATGTCATGCCTTTAAAGACACGTTTCAATTAACTTTTCTTCTATGGTTTATTGATTTTTTTTCCGCCATTTTTAATGAACTTATCTTTTATCATAATGTCTAACACTTGTGTGTGTACATGTATGTCTAAATGATTGATTTTCGTATAACAGTTTTTGATCTTTTCGGATAAATAGTAAAAAAAAAAAAAGGGGGCTGTTGTCTGCAATTTTAAGAAACATTTTCTTTAACTGTACCAGGCTGTATTGTGATTATGTGCCTTGTTTCGCGAACTTTGTATTTAACATGGAAGAGTAAGAATATTATAGAATAAATTGTGCTAACAAATAAAACCGCTAAAATAGAGATATATCAGTGATATATAAATATAGTTTTCAAAGTTACGGGTAGCACATGGTCAGTGTTTTTGTTTACGTTTTACACGTGGTTGGTTGGTGGCTTTGTTTACTATTTGCTCACCACAAATATGATTGCTCAAAATATTTTGCATTGTGGGTATAATATTTATAGATTATTATATGGCATTTTTTCATATTACATGTCATATTAACCCGAGACCTCCATATTAGCCCAAGGGCCGAAGGCCCGAGGGCTAATATGGGTCGAGGGTTGATATGGCATGTAATATGAAAAATGCCATATCATAACCTATTTATCATAAACAGACTGAACAAAAGTATTCGTACAATTCCAATATTCCATATATATTTCATATTTAAAAAAAAATACTCTGAAGTCAATTCATGTCCGATATTGATAATTCTATTAATCAATAAAAACATAATTTTATGTATTTTTACTCTATAATTTCAAAATAATTTTCTATGATAACATTTTTGGAATACACAAGTTAAACACAACTGAATTCATTTTTTTTTTCGAAACAAAATGCAATGATAGTTTTTGTTGACAGATTATTTAAGCTTGTGTAAAGTGTGTTTAAATCATGGCCATTTGAAAAACATGCATCAAAAAGTTATTTCAAAATTACTAGTTTATCATTAATTTCAGATTATGCTCAGTTTTCCTACTTGTGTTTTCATTTGATATATGAAGCCAGCAGTGTCATCATTCATTGCATAACGAGCATTTTCCATGTTTTGTCCGTTATCCATTTTGACAGTAGCAGACGAAACATAAATAACGAAAACTAATTGGACAAAAAAATAGTGAATTCCTCGGGAAAAAATAAAAGACAAGTGAAAACCTAAATTATACTTCACCTCATTCAAAATTTCCGGTCGCCATTTTGAAAAATCCATATCTCACCCCCATGTAATACGGCACACATTATTACACCCCCAT
Source organism: Gigantidas platifrons (assembly GCA_002080005.1). Taxonomy (NCBI): domain Eukaryota; kingdom Metazoa; phylum Mollusca; class Bivalvia; order Mytilida; family Modiolidae; genus Gigantidas; species Gigantidas platifrons. The sequence continues at coordinate 752,683 of MJUT01054663.1, forward strand.
CTAATACGGATCAGGTTATTACACCCCCTGGAGATATGACTTGTTGCATTTCGAATTTATCACATATGCAAAATTAAACATATCTTGAGTAAATATATGATAAATATATTGTTTTTCGCGGGTACTAATTATAAGTACCAGTGCATTATCAAGTTTACATATTTATAAATATTGGTTAATAGATGATAGCGACCTTCGAAGTTCTGCCTCACACGAGAAGCATAATACTCACGTTTGACGTTTGCAGTAACCATCCCCCCTCCCAATTTTAACTCAATTTCAATTTCAAATATTTTATTGATTTTAAATCAAAAGGATTGGATAACAGGCAACGTCTATATATATCCTCTCCAGTAACAAGGTGGAAACACATATAAACAAGAACGTTAAATATACAATATATTAACAACATAGCAGTCCACCAATTAGTGCATTCATTTCAATATAAAACCATCTGGATTCTCGAATTGTCTGATTCACTCTTAATTATTATACATTCTGAATATTATGATAAAATAGTCTATAATATCTAAATGATACTTTAATATGTGATGAATATTATCACTTCTACAATAAATGAATAATTAAAGTGTGTTTATTATTTTGTAGATCATAAAAGAGACTCATTCTAATAGGACTAGTTACTGTTAAAGAAGTGTGGTTTTGTTAATAAAGTATGCTTCACTCATCTAGGCGAGCTTATTCTTAATACAAGTGTAGAGTTTTATTTGATAAATAATTTTTATCCTGCAATCAGTACATTTGCTGTACAAATATGCTATACGAATAATTTTTTGCTTTATTCGTACTATACGAATAAACTTTTCAGCCGACGAATAAACTTTCCTGGTACCCTGTAGCAATGTATAGAGCGGAGGGCGCAGACAAATAAGAAAACGCGGACTACGAAGAAGACACCCTTGACAACATTTATGAAAGTCGAGAAATGACGCTTGTTTCTGTCGTTTTTGACAAGTTTTACGACTTTTTTGACATTGCAGGATAAACACGAAATACGTACATTGTCGTTAAATATAAAATTCAATTGTACTTGCTGCGAAACAGGCCTGAAAAGCTCGCCGAAGGTTCGCTATTCAGCCTGTTTCTAAAGCTTGTACAAATAAATTTTATATTTATCGACAATGTACGTATATTGTATATATGTGTGTTTTAAGCTTGGCGAATTATTGCATAATTCATATGTTAACAAGACAATTATGCATAGAAACTAAGACATCAATTGCAATGTCACGTATATTTTAATGTTCTTTTTACACCTAACGAGTCAATTAACCGTCAGTGTGTTTCCACCATTTCTGAAATTCCTATTAGAATTAACTCGTCGTTTATAATATATAGACAAATGGGGTCATTGAAAGTTTGATATGACTTACAATCTCCTGATTATATTAAAGCATAGGACCGTAGAGAGCGCTATTTTTAAAATAGTTATTTTCTATTAACAATCTGACTTCTGTACTCCGCCCTATCGTAACCCGTAAATAGGTCCATTTTTATTGGGTTTTTTTTTCTGTACATGATCAAACCGAGGAAACTGCCTTCAAAATTTAATCTTACAAACATGTGAGTACCGTAGATAAGGAGACATATTGCATATGGATTTTTCCCGCATAGTCTATAAATGCATGTTGGTATGGCAACACATTCTTAACAGATTTGAGAATTACAATATTTGAGAAACAACATAAATGGTAGTTATAGCTTCACTAAGGTTTCTCCGGTGGTTAACGTAATTAATATTAATTAACTGCATTGTTTTTAACGTGAAGTTAATTATTCATCACAAGATTTACATTTCTGTAAGTTAATTAAAATCTATTGCTTTGTTTAGAAATTTATATCCAGAAGAGTATTGTTTTAATGCTAGTAAAAACCTTTTGTTCATTAAGCCATATAGACGTATTAGCCTCTGAGACAAATGGTAAAGTGGAAATAAAAACAGCAGCATGTCTGTCTGATCTAACGGCATCCTAAAATAGCTACTACAAAATTTCTTCACTGATGGAAAAATTAACATTTTTATATTCGTGTGTTATTTTTAGCCGCAGTTGATCCCAAAAGACGAATAATTTTAATGTAGTGTTTACTTACGATGATTGTCAAATTTTTAGGGGGGGGCGGGTGCCTCAATGAGTTAGGTCGTTGGATCTAACAGCTCATACAAGAATATCACCAATACGGCGTGGGTTCACGTCGAGCTTTGTAAATTACAAAAAGGGTGCACTCGACTACAGCTGCCAGTAATGAAGCTTACCAGTTGCTTGCCCATGGTCGGTGGTTCTCAACGGGTACTCCGGCTTCTTTCACCACTAAAACTAGTCGCCATGATATAGCTGAAATATTACTGAATGTGGCGTTAAAACGCCAAAAAATAAAATCACATCAATCAAATTCTTAGGTTAGTTTTGATTTGGATTATGGTGTTTAACGCCACTTTCAACAATATTTCAGTCAAATCGTGGCTGTCAGTTTTATTGGTGAAAGAAACCGGAATATCGGATTAAAACCAGCGACATGTCGTATGTCACTGACAAACTTTATCACATAATGTTGTATCGAGTACACCTTGCCATTTCAGCTTCTTATGACATACTGGCTTCCATACATATATATCGAAAGTTGAAGCATTGAAATGGTCGACGTGCATGTGCTATTGTAAAAAAATGGATATAAAATGTAGTCCCATTATCTGGTGTCAAATACAAATGGAAGAAAAAAAATATTGGAGCTACCTTCAACATGTCCAGAGAGAAGACGTTTGGTAAATTCCTTTATGAGACCGGATATAAAATGTCAAAATCGAAGTTTGGGTAGTACATTGATAAAACACCCGTTAGAGGGAAGCGTCTCATATAACTTGTGTTATTTTCTCCCTCGTGTCACTCCTCCGAATATAATTTTTTTTCTTAACTAAAATAATTAACAAATAGTTCATGGTACTGAGGGTCATAAACTGCCATTTGGCCCGAAGTGCCGTGAACTATTTGTTATATTATACTTCGCCTTCAAAATCAAGCCCAACTTTCTCCAGAAATAAAGATTCGAAGAAACCAGAAATAAATCTGACGTCATAATGGTGAATCTAAACGAAGACGTTATATGGACTGGGCCCGGTTTATAATAGATTATAACATGGCTATTTCCATATCGGTCCCGGTATCATCCCGAGACTTTCATATTAGCCCAAGGCGAGAACCACGGGCTGATATGGGTCGAGGGATGATACCAGGACCTATATGGAAAAGGCTATGTTATAATATGTTTATCACATATTTAACCATGACTGAAATAAATAAATTGTAAATGAATGAATTTATGGTTTTTAATCAACATAACAACAAAATAAATAACGTGTAAAAATCAACAAAATAATTCACCGTATTTATCACAGGTATTGAACATAACTTTTCAATAATTATAAATCAGGCTTCCAATTCATATCATTTGTGTCATAAAAAAAATATTTTCACATTTCCCTGGATATTTGAGTATGGGAATTGTGTTATTTTGGAGTTGGGCAATTGGGAGCCAAAACGATAACGGTTTGCTTATTAGAGTTATTATTATTAACCGTTCACTGGACAGAGTTATTACTGATGAAAATTAGAGTAACTGTTTTATTTTCATAGTTCTCAATAGTCGATACGATGGCGTAAATATCTACATTCGCCATCACTAAGATATCTACTGATGGAAGCTTGGATACATTTCAATGAATCGGGATCGTAATCCTGTTTGAATTTCGTGCGCGCTGAAAAAAAAACCTTGCCAGGTGCATTTACATTTCCTCGACTCCAATATATTCAGGATTACGGTGTTCTCCCACTGTTGATAACCAATCCTTGAATATCCTTATGTTACTCTCAGTTTTACGTTTTGTATTGATATTTTTCATCTCCGTTTTATCGTTTTTTTTGTATGATGTTTGCTTACTTGTCACAATGACGTCATCGACGCAGGGCACAATAACCGGTTATTTGCCCCGGGCACTGATATGGATCGGGAACGTCTTCGTTTATCACACATGCAAAACGGTACGGATAACGTACAAATATGTGATAACAGGACTTATATGGAAATGGCTATGCTATAATCTGTTTATCACATATTTAACCATGACTGAAATAAATAAATTGTAAATGAATAAATGAATTTATGTTTATTTATCAAAATAACAACAAAATAAATAACATGTAGAAATCAACAAAATAGTTCACCGTATTTATCACAGGTATTGAACATAACTTTCCAACAATTATAAATCAGACTTCCAATTCTTATCATTTGTGTCATAAACAATTGTTGTCAAATTTTCCTGGATATTTGAGAATGGGAATTGTGTTATTCTGGAGATGGGCAAAATGGGAGCCAAAACGATAACGGTTTGCTTATTAGAGTTACCGGTATTATTAGTAACCGTTGACTGGACAGAGTTACTACTGATAAAAATTAGAGTAACTGTTTTATTTTCATAGTTCTCAATAGTCGATACGATGACGTAAATATCAACATTCGCCATCACTAAGATATCTACTGATGGAAGCTTGGATACATCATGTTTGAATTTCGTGCGCGCTGAATAAAAAATATTGCCAGGTGCATGTATATCTCCTCGACTCCAATATATTCAGGGTTACGATGTTCTCCCACTGTTGATAACCAATCCTTGAATATCCTTGTTACTCTCACTTTTACGTTTTCATGGTATTGATATTTTTCATCTCTGTTTTATCGGTTTTTTGTATGATGTTTGCTTACATGTCACAATGACGTCATCGACGCAGGGCACAATAACCGGCTATTTGCCCTGGGCACTGATATGGATCGGGAACGTCTTCGTTTATCACACATGCAAAACGGTACGGATAACATACAAATATGTGATAAACTGTTATATGGACCGGCTGGCTATCATATATCAACATAACAAATTCATTCATAATCTGTCATTTCTACCTCTCAAGAAATTCAAAATATATACGAGTAATTCAAATTATATTGGTATTAATCTGGATTGAGGGGCAGGTGGGGGACTATAACATACAAAGCACGAACTTTTGTAGTATTACACTTGAAACGAACTTTGCATTAATCGAACACGCCTAAATTTTCTTTATATACTAACTGCCAAAATCGTCCATGCGGAAAGGAATTTAATACTACATTATTTTCTAATTTGCATATCTATAACATTTATGTAAAACATTATACTGTGAAGAAATAATCATTTGTCAGTTTCAATTTAGGAGACACTGTGACTCACTAGCTATATTCAGTGCATTTTACGACGAGGCTTGTATCATTTGGGTTTCTGATATTTTCCATTATATAAAATCACAGATGGCGTTTAATAGTTCAGATTACGAATTTATATTGCTTAATAGCACAACTACATTTAGGTCTACAGTTACCAATAAACATTTATAACAATTAAATGCATTACAGTGCAAAAACTTGTAATCTTCGAAACAGGGTTGCTACCAACGGAAATATTTTGGACACATGTACGCGTCATTCTATATTTTGATTATGGTAATCACGAGGTTGACGTTTGCCTTAGACTCGTTACTAATTGGCATTTTATAGTATAAAACAAACTCCGTGTTCACAGATTAACAACAATGTCCTACAGGCAAAGACTTGAATAATTACTTCGCTTCGTAAACTGATTATGGGTTTACCATGAAGTTTCACAATGTATATCCATTAAAACAAATTACAAGACATTACTTCCCCCGCTGTTGTTCATTCATTTCATTAAATGTTCGTGCAAATAATGGAATTTCAACATTCTTGGGAAAGTGGGTAACGGAATCAAACATGACTATTTACATTGTGTATTCTTGACATTCTATTTCTGGTTTTTCCTCATTTATCACTATTTTAATCACGTCATATCCGGTTTAGATTTAAATTTGATATTCTCTCAAATATGGTATAATTTAATTTGTACCATAAATACTAAAAAAAGAAAATCTTGCAATCAAAACTGTGATAAATGAAAAATATAAAAGAAATTGAAAGATAAATGGCTATGAAAGAATGTCTTTTAGTTTGAGAATAAAATTTTGAAAATACCAAAAGGGTAATTAAAAGCCGCAAATGAAGAAGGACGGACAATACAATGGTCATATGCAAAATGGCCCAAAGACAAAACAATGGTCCACAATATACTCATAAAAAGTTAAATGTTGAGTGCTGCTGAAGGATAGGCAGTTTCGATTCCACTTGTGACAACCGTCGTACTACATTAAACAACATGTACACCACCCGATATGTTTATCACATTCGACACCTGTTAACAAAATAACATAAATAAAACATATAGCCCCTACAAAACAAATGGGAAGAAAGTCGATGAGAACTTCTACCTTTTTACGCGGAAATCGAAAATGTGAAAGGTTCTCTGAAGTATACAAATCTATTCAACCATGTTAAAATGTCGACTGTTGTTTTTATTGGTCAAATACATTGTTTTTATTGGTCAAATACACAATTCACCTCAAATATTGGACGACGTGCATGATCGAATGTCTCGTGGTTGGTGACCTTTGCGCTGCTTGCGCGTATGCCAACTTAAGATCCAAAATACTTCCTGTGGAGAATCGGGTTTTCGAAATAAGACACAGTTTCATTGCTACTGACAATAACCCTTACAAAAAATTGCTGTTTTGTGAGAAGAATCATATACATTACTGGTCCTTAGAGTTACACGTAAAACAGTGTATAGATAAATACACAACTGGCCCTTAATTTGATTTCATTTGATTTGATTTGATTTGTAGTGTCTAACGCCACTTTCAGTAATATTTCAGCTATATCATGGCAACCAGTTTTAGTGGTGGAAGAAGCCGGAGTACCCGGAGAGAACCACCGACCATGGGTAAGCAACTGGTAAACTTTATCACTTGTGGCTATGAGTCGAGTGCACCCTTTTTGTAATTTACAAAGCCGGGCGCGAACCTACGCCGCATTGGTAATAGGTAGGTAATCCAACTAAGACCTTTAATGGAGTACGCTGATGTTATATGGGATAATCAAAAACAAAATTTAATAAATAAATTAGAGAATATTCAATTAGATGCAGCAAGAATAGTAACTGGGGGGACCAGATTAACATCACATGACAGCTTGTATGAAGAAACAAATGGGAGAAACTAAAAGATAGAAGAAATATTCACAAGCTTGTTCTCTTTCATAAAATGAATTACAATAAAACACCCCAATATTTATCTGAATTAATTCCTAAAACTGTAGGTACTCGACATATCCATAATACTAGACAAATAAACAATATTGTTAATATAAACTGTCGAACTAGCTTTTATTCTGAATACTTTCTGTCCTCAACTGTTAAATCCTGGAATGATTTACCACTCCCCACCCGTAATTTGGAATCGCTAAATTCATTTAAATCTCTTATCAACATTAAAAACATTAAAGTTCCAGCCCATTATTATGTTGGATGTAGATTAGGTCAGATATTACATTCGAGACTACGTATGAATTGTAGTGCCTTGAATGCACACCTCTTTATTAGAAACCTTGTTGAATCGCCAAATTGCAACTATGGAATAACTGAAATTGTATCTCATTTCTTATTAGATTGTCCACGTCACACGACTCTAAGACAACAACTTTTCTTCTCACTTTTGGACATTCCTGAAAAAATTTCACTGAATCTACTTATTTTTGGCTAAGTTAATCTAAATGACGAAGAAAACAAGGCAGTATTTAAATCAGTCCAAACCTTTATCACAAGAAGTAAAAGATTTACACCCTGACATGCTCAAATAATATTTTTCACCTTTTCAATCTTATTCAATCTCTTTGTATTATTATTTTCAAGTAAATTGTGTAGTTTTCAACTACATGATTACATACATTTTTTCTCTCTTCCTCATTGTATAAATAATTCTCACAAGTTTAAAATTTAAATCAGCATGTATATATATTTGTTTGTGATATTTGTATGTTTTTCATAGGAAACATATTTAAAAAAAAGCATTTGCTTGTTTCTGAATCCTATTATAGAATTGCTATTGTTCTGTTTATATATGTCAGTTATACCAATAAAATATGTTTATACCAACTACCTAGCTCACTGAGCCACAACTGGCTCTTAGGATCACACATAAACAGTGCCTCGTGTATAGATAATACATGCTTCTTGCACGTAGAGACAAATCGAGATTGTCCAAATTTGAACACAACCTTCTAATTGCTTTATACTTCCTTAATGTTATAAATAGAAACGTTATCCTAAAATTCCCTTCAGATTTTATTATTCAGACACATGTACCCTTAAGGAAATGATTTTACACAATATATAACTAGATAATTTTTCAATAAGTATTTTAAATAAAGAATATTTAGTCTAGACATATGATAGATAATAAAACACTTCACTGTATTAGACGTACTCTTGTCCTAGCCTTAAGAAATCCAGGCAAATGATTGGATAACCACTTCCTTCATCATAACATAAAGTTGCAGAAACCTCTTTGATAAAAAAAATTAAAAAAAAAAAAAAATCAGTAATTTAGTAGTACACAGATAATTTTTTTAGTTTTTTGTGTCTCGTTAGATGTCAGACCAGATTTATTTTATTTTTGCACTAAATCAAGATAGACATAAATAATAAGGACAACACAAACTTTAATTTAATGTTTCTTAAAATGTTATTTATAATTAACAAAGTTAATGTTAAAGTACCTGGTTTAAATACACTATATAGTTGATATTGTTTATTGCAGTAAATTCCATTTAGGAATAGCAATATAAAGCAGCATGTGGTCACTGTAATAAGTTGGAATGTGATACCAGTATTTTCAGTCCAATATTAGTATACAAATGATCTAAAAGGCCTCCTCTTCTATGGGTGGGTGATTTGATAAGATCCATCAGTCCAATATCAAAACCATATTTCGTGAAGAAAAGTTAAAATGGTGAATTTCTATGTTTGCATGCGCATAACTGCACATTGGAATCTAAGGATGTACAAGTGCATAGTTTTGGGCATAACTCTAGAAAAATTCAATGGACCGGGATATGGTACTAATATGCACATCTTCATATTAGGATCTTGCAATATACTAAGTTTCACAAACATCTCATTAAGCATGTGGGAGGAGTTGTGATGACAAAGTGCACGGTGAATTGTATCAAAAAAATTTCAAGTCCAAACGGGCATAACTCTGGAAAAATTCAATGGACCGGGATATGCTACTAATATGCACATCTTCATATTATGATCTCGCAATATACTGAGTTTTACAAACATCTCATTAAGCATGCGGGAGACTTATGACAAAGTGTATGGTGAATTGTCTCAAAATTTCTAAGTCCAAAGAAGTATAACAGGGGTAAAACTCAATGAACTGGGATATCATACTAATGTGCATATCTTCATATTAGGATCTTGCAATGTACAAAGTTTCATGAACTTCTGATTAATCATGTTGCAGAATTTGCGATGACAAAGTGCATACTGAATTGTCTCCAAATTTCTAAATCCAGAGAGGCATAACAGAGGTAAAACTCGATGGACAATACAATCCTTTATACTGCAAAGTTCACACATCATGATCTTAAATTCCACAATGTTTGGTTGAAATCGGACCAAAGATTTGGAAGTTGATCGGGACAGACAGACAGGCCAATTCCTATATGCCCCCCCCCAAACTACGTTTGCGGGGGGTATAATAAGAACGGCGCGTTTCTGGAATAACTTTTATCAGGTACACTTATAGCCAAAAGCCGCATTATTTTTTTAGTCTTTTGACTAAAAGACAATTATTTTTTGTCTATGCGGTTTTCTCCGGGTAGTCCAGTATCCTCCACCAATACAACTGACCACCACTGCATTACTGAATTATTGTTGAAAGTTCGAACTCACAACTTTAGTTCGTAAAAGCAAAACATACAATACATATAGTGTAAATAAATTAGACGTTTCAATGGTAATGACCGGGGAAAACAACGCTGAAATGGAAAGGATGTTGACCTAGTGGTGATATTGAGATTTATTTCATAGCATGTTCTTATGTTAAAACGTAATAATGTATGTTCGTTTAATAATAACGTAACCATTCGTCTGTAAGGATTCATATGCTAAAGTCTTTTAATCCACAATTTCTTTAGAAATGCCTGTACCAAGTCAGAACCATTGCGGTTTTCCAGTTTCCCGGTTGTTGGCTGATTTTGTCTGTTTATTGATTTATGAGTTTTGGATTTCCCTTTGGGATATTGCTCTGTGTTCGGTCATTTTGTTATTACCCTTATATGCTAAAGTCTTTGAAATCGCCCCATTTTTATATCAAAAACAAATTCAATTAGTGATATGTCATGAGAGTTATACGGTATATGTCAAGTCAATAAGCTCTTTATACTATAATTATATGGTTTCCTATTGTGTTTGAAGTAGGCACCAGGAAACCATACTCAATAAGAATCTGAACTATGGGTACTCTGACCTCAGAACACTGAATAATGGAGAATGTCAACAGGAAATATGTTCAACCACGAGCGCTAATGGTTGATTAAAACTGTTAATTACTAATTATTTGGATAATTACTATATACAAAAGGGGTTTTAGTCCCGATTCCTACTCCAATTTTCAGTTCCTCTATAATATAATGAAAAGGAGAAAAAAACATAAAATACCACACAGTCAGAACAGTTCCAAAATGATATATGAAACGTCTAGAAAGAGGCCAAATCGATACCCCCAACACACAAATAAATGACCGCTCACATCCCATTAGTGGTACAGACACTTCATTAACAAGTGGCGGGGTTAAACTAGTTCTATGTGCCAAAACCTTCCCTCTTAGTGAAATGATGCGGTCATGCAAGTGCTTTCCACGTGTGAGTAAAATTCCATCCAGGGTATATAGCCAGGCGGACAGCGCTATAAACTGTAAAACCAAGGTTTATCTCTATCAGGAATAAATATGTGTAAGTGTACATTAATTTTGTTATCTTGTTTAGGTTTTTTGTTTTTCTTGCTCCCAGAGATTTTAAAATTATTTGACTTTCCAATCTTTGGACTTTCATCTTATTGTTGTTTCGGAAACGTGTCGTGTGCATGCGCACTGAATTAGATACCTACATTTCATTCCATGAAATAAAGAGTGATGCTATGCATGTAAATTACTGCATTGCGTAATATAAACAACAGCATCATGTTTAAAGCATTCTTAAACAAAGTAAACAAATCACTAAAATTTACTTCAAATATTGTAAGAAGATTGCCATCATGGAGTCAGCTCCTTTGGGCTTACCATTTTACGCTTACAAATGCATAATATGATATATACACTCATCATCACTTGCGCCATAACAATATTACACATCCGTTCGGAACAATTTCCTCAATGTTCGGGTGACAATAGCTTCATAATTGATTCTCACATTTGGGAAAATGAAAACTATTTACTTTTACAAGTTGAACCTATGACAAACCAGACACATCAATACGATATAGATTATACGCTTAGCTGTTGATGACAGATTCCGGCATAAATTCTTATTACTAGACAATTATTTAATCCTAAAGTGACGTATTTTTAATAACATTGTGATGTTTTCCTGCATAACTGATATGTTTATGCCTTTATACATGTTCGTATAACGTCCATCTTAAAAAAAGGGTGACACGAATATTTAAAGAACAAAAGGAGTGCTTTAGTACGAAACCTATGATTTGAACTTTGTCATCTTAAAATAAATTAATTTTAGAGTCACATGTCATTAAATACGTGTTTTGATTGGTTTAAAAAGTTGAGGGTATTTGTCAATGAACAAAATCTAAATATAGACAGTCATTCTCAAAGCGTCGCGTGCCATTGTCATCAGGGGTGCGTTCAACATCGTAGCTGCTAGGTTGAGTTACGTAGAAAATCCTATTGAACGGAAAGCTAGCCTAGCCGCTACGTAGCTCTAGCTAGCTTAAGAAAAGTATGCTAGCTTTTGAATCCAAGATGGCGGCAAAAACTGAATTTAATTTCGTAAGGCAAAAATAGTGGCATTGCAGGAAGTGGCAACGCTTTTAATACGGATGATAATTTATTAAGGTAACTAGACAAATACGATTAGCTAAAATGTTCCAATAAATTATTCTATATGATTGGCGCCATATTTGCTAGCACTGCTACGTAGCTAATCGTTCAATAACGTCATGGCTATTTTACCTCGCAGCTAGGCTAGCTGCTACGATATTGAACGCAACCCAGGTGATTTTCTTTAAATGAGGCATCTTTGGGCTTATTTAAATTTATTTCCGATTATTTGCCTTATTTTGAAAAAAATATATATTTTTTTCAATATCATAGCAAAAAAGTTTTAATTACTTTATAAGAATTGAACGAAATTATTTGTTTGGTTCGGTTCATTCGAAATAACCTCAATCAGATTGTACGCACCCTTGCTGCGCGTGTTACACGGTGTGTACAACCTGATTGAGGTTATTTCTTCGTGAACCGAACCAAAATTGTGATCAATCCTTAAATGTATTTGAATTAGTTATAGAAACTAGGCTTGAATTTGATGATATCAGGGTTTTTTTCAATGCGCACGACCCGTTTCTGGAATTTTCACAAAAAAATGAAAGACTAGAAATGCAAATAACTTAAAACTCTTAAAGGGCAAGACAACCAAAGGCTCTCAACAACATAGCCGAAATCTGATAAGGTCAGCCATGCCTGAGGGAGGCTTAGAGAGTAAGACAACCAAAGGCTCTCAACGACATAGCCGAAATCTGATAAGGTTAGCCATGCCTGAGGGAGGCTTAGAGAGCAAGACAACCAAAGTCTCTCAACAACATAGCCGAAATCTGATAAGGTTAGCCATGCCTGAGGGAGGCTTAGAGAGCAAGACAACCAAAGGCCCTCAACAACATAGCCGAAATCTGATAAGGTTAGCCATGCCTGAGGGAGGCTTAGAGAGCAAGACAACCAAAGGCCATCAACAACATAGCCGAAATCTGATAAGGTTAGCCATGCCTGAGGGAGGCTTAGAGAGCAAGACAACCAAAGGCCCTCAACAACATAGCCGAAATCTGATAAGGTTAGCCATGCCTGAGGGAGGCTTAGAGAGCAAGAAAACCAAAGGCTCTCAACAACATAGCTGAAATCTGATGAGGTCAGTCATGCCTGAGGGAGACTCAGAGAGCAAGACAACCAAAGGCCCTCAACAACATAGCTGAAATCTGATAAGGTCAGTCATGCCTGAGGGAGGCTTAGAGAGCAAGACAACGAAAGGCCATCAACAACATAGCTGAAATCTGATAAGGTCAACCATGCCTGAGGGAGGCTTAGAGAGCAAGACAACGAAAGGCCCTCAACAACATAGCTGAAATCTGATAAGGTCAGCCATGCCTGAGTTAGACTTAGAGAGCAAAACAACGAAAGGCCCTCAACAACAAAGCCGAAATCTGATAAGGTCAGCCATGCCTGAGGGAGGCTTAGAGAGCAAGACAACCAAAGGCCCTCTACAACATAGCTGAAATCTGATAAGGTCAGCCATGCCTGAGGGAGACTTAGAGAGCAAGACAACCAGAAGCCCTCAACAACATAGCCGAAATCTGATAACGTCAGCTATGCCTGAGGGAGACTTAGGGAGCAAGACAACCAGAAGCCCTCAACAACATAGCCGAAATCTGATAACGTCAGCTATGCCTGAGGGAGACTTAGAGAGCAAGACAACCAGAAGCCCTCAACAACATAGCTGAAATCTGATAACGTCAGCCATGCCTGAGGGAGGAGAACCTTATTTTTTAAATAATAATTACTTTGTTCAGGAACTGTGAATTTCAATAATAAATATATATAATAGTACACCATGTCAACAATTCTATTAATATATATAATAGTACACCATGTCAACAATTCTATTAATATCAAATAAACGAAAAGTCACATATAATCGCAACCCATTGAACATATAAAATACCACAACATATGACGTTGAAAATCCAGGTTCTGGCTTCTGACAAACACAAAGATGTACGTAAGAACCCATCCCTGGATAGCATCACGCTTATTTTACACGTTGGAAATCCATGTTCTGGCTCGTGACAAACACAAAGATGTACGTCATAACCTACCCCTGGATAGCATCACGCTTATTTTACACGTTGGAAATCCAGGTTCTGGCTCGTGACAAACACAAATATGTACGTAAGAACCCATCCCTGGATAGCATCACGCTTATTTTACACTTTGGAAATCCAGGTTCTGGCTCGTGACAAACACAAAGATGTACGTCATAACCTACCCTTGGATAGCATCACGCTTATTTTACACGTTGGAAATCCAGGTTCTGGCTCGTGACAAACACAAAGATGTACGTAAGAACCCATCCCTGGATAGCATCACGCTTATTTTACACTTTGGAAATCCAGGTTCTGGCTTGTGATAAACACAAAGATGTACGTCATAACCTACCCCTGGATAGCATCACACTTATTTTACATTTTGGAAAACCAGGTTCTGGCTTCTGGCAAACACAAAAACGTACGTAAGAACCCATCCCTGGATAGCATCACGCGTATTTTACACGTTGGAAATCCAGGTTCTAGCTTGTGATAAACACAAAGATGTACGTCATAACCTACCCCTGGATAGCATCACGCTTATTTTACATGTTGGAAATCCAGGTTCTGGCTCGTGAAAAACACAAAGATGTAAGTAAGAACCCATCCCGGGATAGCATCACGCTTATTTTACACGTTGGAAATCCAGGTTTTAGCTTGTGACAAACACAAAGATGTAAGTAAGAACCCATCCCGGGATAGCATCACGCTTATTTTACACGTTGGAAATCCAGGTTCTAGCTTGTGACAAACACAAAGATGTACGTAAGAACCCATCCCGGGATAGCATCACGCTTATTTTACACGTTGGAAATCCAGGTTCTGGCTCGTGACAAACACAAAGATGTAAGTAAGAACATATCCCTGGATAGCATCACGCTTATTTTACACGTTGGAAATCCAGGTTCTAGCTTGTGACAAACACAAAGATGTACGTAAGAACCCATCCCTGGATAGCATCACGCTTATTTTACACGTTGGAAATCCAGGTTCTGGCTCGTGACAAACACAAAGATGTACGTAAGAATCCATTCCTGGATACCATCACGCTTAGTTCACACGTTGGTAATCCAGGTTCTGACTTCTGAAAAACACAAAGATGTACGTAAGAATCCATTCCTGGATA
>MJUT01054663.1:768388-780559 GCA_002080005.1 Gigantidas platifrons
ATCCCTGGATAGCATCACGCTTATTTTACACTTTGGAAATCCAGGTTCTAGCTTGTGATAAACACAAAGATGTACGTCAAAATCTATCCCTGGATAGCATCACGCTTATTTCACACTTTGGAAATCCAGGTTCTAGCTTGTGATAAACACAAAGATGTACGTCAAAATCTATCCCTGGATAGCTTCACGGTTATTTTACACGTTGGAAATCCAGGTTCTAGCTTGTGATAAACACAAAGATGTAAGTAAGAACCCATCCCTGGATAACATCACGCTTATTTTACACGTTGGAAATCCAGGTTCTGGCTCGTGACAAACACAAATATGTACGTCAAAATCTATCCCTGGATAGCATCACGCTTATTTTACACGTTGGAAATCCAGGTTCTAGCTTGTGATAAACACAAAGATGTACGTCAGAACCTATCCCTGGATAGCATCACGCTTATTATACACGTTGGAAATCCAGGTTCTAGCTTGTGATAAACACAAAGATGTACGTCAGAACCTATCCCTGGATAGCATCACGCTTATTTTACATGTTGGAAATCCAGGTTCTGGCTCGTGACAAACAAAAAGATGAAAGTAAGAATCCATCCCTGGATAGCATCACGCTTATTTTACATGTTGGAAATCCGGGATCTAGCTTGTGATAAACACAAAGATGTACGTCAGAACCCATCCCTGGATAGCATCACGCTCATTTTACACGAAAGATCCATTTCAGCATGTCTCTACTTTTTTGCTGTGGTTTTCCTCATTATCCTTTGTCACTCCTCCAAGTCTTAGACTTAAATTATTAATGGATATATTTCTACAAATGATTACACCAGTTGCCCTCCTTATTAAATTCACAAAATGTCGGATATTCATAATGAAGTACATTGACTCAGTTGTACTACAAATTAAATGAAATAACTTATAATTCATCTTCAAAACTTGATTATGTGGTGCGATGTTCATTTGATATTTTTTACATCACAAATAAATTAAATTAAAATTTGTAGTAGTAAATTAATTTGTTCATACTGCAGCAGGGTGATTGTAATTTAATTCGAACTCATGTTTTAATTTGGTACAGGCTGTTTCTGTTTTTTT
The DNA here is from genome assembly GCA_002080005.1 of Gigantidas platifrons. Taxonomy (NCBI): domain Eukaryota; kingdom Metazoa; phylum Mollusca; class Bivalvia; order Mytilida; family Modiolidae; genus Gigantidas; species Gigantidas platifrons. Next base: position 769,487 of record MJUT01054663.1, read on the forward strand.
TTTATTGGAATACATACAAAAATGTAAGTAATTTAATCAATGAAACTCTCGCTGTCGCAATCAACTTTGAGTTACGTACTAGCAGAATTATCATGGCAACGATATGCGATATGCAGTAATTAGTTCCTTAAAGTAACTTATCGTGCAAATGTGTAATTTGAAGTACTACCAAATGAGTCAAATAAACTTCAGTGTTATTTTGTTAAATATTGACCTAATAAAGTACCTGGCGACTTTAACAAATGGTATCAGCATCAGCGCGGACGTGACAGAGGACACTACTACAAACGGCTATACTGACGATTGTTTCTGCTCTTGTCCTGTCTATTGATTTGCTCAGATCTACATATTGTATACAAGTAGGGTTAGGCGTTAGGGTTATGGTATTTAACGCCACTTTCAACAACATTTCAGTTGTATCATGGTGGTCAGCTTTATTGTTGGAGGAAACCGGAGTACCCAGAGAAAACCAATGACCTGCCACAATTCACAGATAAATTTATCACATAATGTTATATCGAGTACACCTCGGATTCGAATTCACAACTTTAGTGACGATACGCACTGTTTGCATAGGTAGTTGTAAATCCAACCACCATACGATCACGATCACGGTGGCTCCTCAACACAAGTAAAATGTCAGACAAAGTTTAATGTTTTCAATAGACACAAAAGCATAAAAGCACAGATATATAATCAGTGCTCACGACGCATTTTTTAAATGACCTTCGTGAGTGGAGCAGGAACTGCTACCCTTCCGGGTCACCTGAGTTTACCCCCGGTTTTTAGTGGGGTTCGTGTTACTCAATCTTTATATGTATGTTTTGTAGATCGTTGTTTGTCCTTTTGTCATATTTTGCTTTGGCCATTGTGTTGTCTGTTCTTCTTCGATATTCGGATTCTGATTACCCCTTTGGTATCTTCAAACTCTTCATCTAGTACCTTCATCAAGCAAGCACAACGTCAAATGAATGGAAAACTAAATAATTTAAAATCTTTGGAGCAAGAAAACCAAAGGACAAGCAAATGATAGGTAAAGTAAGCTACCTTAAGGGTATAGTGTCGCTGAGTTTGGTAAACTTTTTTTTATTTTTTTTATTTTTTTTTTGGCGTTGAATTTTAATATTTACTTTCAAAACATGAGTATAAAACGATAATATATGTCTTGTATGATGGAAGTAAAGCATAGCAAATGTAAGAAAAGAAACGAGAACATTGTCATAAATTAGAAAAACTCATTTTTACATATTCATTTTTTATTGTGTAAATATAACTGTTTTAATGAAAAGATATTTTTAAATAACTTTGTATAGAGTGGTTCTTACATAGAAGATTGTTTTTAGAATGGTTTTAAAAGCATTAAAAATGTATTTTATTCCACGTGATGTTATTGTGCATAGTATGTATATGTATGAAGTGAGACGAAACTTTAATAAAATATTTGAATCTTGAATCTTGAATCTATTCAAGAAAATGATGCCATAAGCTTTGTATAATAATTAACGCACAATAATTACAAGATACATGTACGTGGTTAAATTTAATAGATTATTATGAAGGAATGACAATAATTATATATCGAATTCTGCTATCTTTGAGCAAATATTACATTACAGAGAATTATATTATATAAATCCTATGTGAATTGATAATTAAATATGACTTGACAACATAATTGCAATATTAATTAAATATCCCAAAATTACTCCAAATGCATCCCTATATAATATAAATATGAATTTACGACAACAATTAACTTAGAACATTAAATAGCACATAGCACGCATAGCGACTACATTTTTATCTTATATTTATAAATAGAAATATGAATGTTTTCATGATAAGATTTTGTTTTGCACTTTCTTCAACTTCAATTAACACAAAGTTGTAATAATTGGAAAATAGCAATATACTGCATACGAATCATCTCTGTGTGAAATTCAAATGAAACCCCTCCTAGCCAAATTAAATACAAGTTCGTTGTTATTAAAAAAAAAAAAAAAAACTAAACTTTTATCAATGTTAGAAAAAAAAGTCAATTATTTCAGACCTAATCCAACGTTCTACAATAGTTCAATAAAGTCAGTTATATGATTATATATTTTTGTGAGAAGGAAACTAAACTTTTATCAATGTTAGAAAAAAAACTCAATTATTTCAGACCTAATCCAACGTTCTACAATAGTTCAATAAAGTCAGTTATATCATTACATATTTTTGTGAGAAGGAAATAAAGTGAAAATTCAAAAATTCTACACTGTCAGAACAGCTCCAAAACCAAGTAGAGCAATCGTTGAAAGAGGCAAAATAAATAACCCTAACACACAAATACATGACCTCTGACCCCTAACACACAAATACATGACCTCTGACCCCTAACACACAAATACATGACCTCTGACCCCTAACACACAAATACATGACCTCTGACCCCTAACACAAATACATGACCTCTGACCCCTAACACACAAATACATGACCTCTGACTGATACCCCTAAAATACAAATACATGACCTCTGACTGATACCCCTAAAATACAAATACATGACTGCTGACCTTCCTGGTTTGGTACCACAGACACTTCAACAAACAATGGTGGGGGTTAAGCTAGTTGTATGGGTTCAAACCTCCTCTCTGATGAGACAATGTCGTATTTTGGCCGTCTTCTTTTGTAGGTGCACTGTAACAGGTACACAGATCTGGTTTTTTCCCAGTTGTATCATTTGTCCCTCATTTCAAATATAATTTTCATATATTATTTAACTTCGCGTTTGTTCTAAACCTGGATTTACATGTATTAAATTTTAAGCGATTATCTATAATCACGTGAGCAGTCATGGTTATGTGTACTATGGTAATGATTTTTGCTCTTTCTATGATTTTGCGATTTAATTTTGTGTTTATTGTTTATCATTTTATCAATAAATCGGTCAATATCTTTTCACCTATTACAAATCTATGTGTTAATATGCTGCTGGGTTGATATTTTACAGGTCAATAAAAATTCATATTCACTTCTACAAAAGTCTGTAATTTATTATTGTTAAGAAAAGTATGAAGATACCAAAGATGTTATCAGAAGGCGTAAATCACAGATGGATAGACAATACAATGGCCAAAAGATGCCAAAGATGTTATCAGAAGGCGTAAATCACAGATGGCTAGGCAATACAATGGCCAAAAGATGCCAAAGATGTTATCAGAAGGCGTAAATCACAGATGGCTAGACAATACAATGGCCAAAAGATACCAAAGATGTTATCAGAAGGCGTAAATCACAGATGGCTAGACAATACAATGGCCAAAAGAACAATCATTGATCTAGAAAACACAACACAGAACACTAAGGATCGAGCAATTCAATCTAAAGTTGACTACTGGATACCAATGTATGACCCCGCCTATAAATCATATAACCATCGAAACAATACAATGCAATAATTTAGAACCTCTCCAATTGATGGTTTGTATTTTGAAACAATTGAGCCCTTACTACTGAACATTATTCGGCACGCGACCAAAACAATTCTTAAAATTCTGCTTACGACTGTGTTTTCACTTCCTTATGTGATAATGTTTAAGAAAAACAACCAATTATAATGCATTTTAGCATATGAATATAGGCAGCAACTCCAAAATATAATATACAATCTGATTCAAGTCGAGTCTTTGACAAAACATTCCTGAAATAAGGTCGAATAAATCTTAATACTTATAAATTTACACGGTCGAATCAAATGATGGCGATATTCTTGTAGCTGTATACGTGCAGAAAGTTGGTTCTTGTATCTTCCCATCTTCTACTTCTATATATACCACATAGACCAATCACAGCTTTCAAATTTGTAACCTCATCGAATAAATCTAAATTTATGGTATGATCAATTTAGAGTTGGTGTTGGCATTTTACCCTAGCTAGTCAGTCAATGTTGTCATTATACCCTGGCTAGTCAGTCAATAGTGGCATTATACCCTGGCTAGTCAGTCAATAGTGGCATTATAACCTAGCTAGTCAGTCAATAGTGGCATTATACTCTGGATAGTCAGTCAATAGTGGCATTATACTCTAGATAGTCAGTCAATAGTGGCGTTATACTCTAGCTAGTCAGTAAATAGTGGCATTATAACCTAGCTAGTCGGTCAATAGTGGCATTATACCCTGGCTAGTCAGTCAGTGGTGGCATTATACCCTAACTAGTCGCTCAATAGTGGCATTATACCCTAGCTAGTCACTCAATACTTTTTGTGGGTCCACTGAAAATGTATTTATGTAATTCCAGTGGTACTGTAGCTAAGCAGTGAACTCTTCAGAAGTTCGTGAACATGACTTGAGATAAAAAGACATTATAAATGAGGGTGCCCACATTACCCATTAAATGATTGATAAGTGACTGGAAACTGGGATGCAAATAATGAAATTACGAGTATTAATAGCGTAGAATATTGATAATCTTTAAGACACGAACACAAAAGAAAATGTCTAGATATCAAATTACCTTGCTGACATATTAATTGTAATTTTATTTCTTACTTTATAACAAAACAAGTTTATAGCGGTGGTTTCCATAACTAGACATTAATATTTAACTCCGTATTCTGTGATAAAACCTTCTTTCGTACACATAAAAGGTTGTAGTATGTTCCAAATGAGTTAATTATATAGCATTGTTATTCTTGATTTAGTGGTCAACGATTCCAGTAATATCAACAAGGCGAACAACAACCTCTCTTCTGAAATCATTGCACACCAAAATAACCACTACATATGGCCTTGGTAACCAAAATAACCACTACATATGGCATTGGTAACCAAAATAACCACTACATATGACCTTGGTAACCAAAATAACCACTACATATGGCCTTGGTAACCAAAATAACCACTACATATGACCTTGGTAACCAAAATAACCACTACATATGGCCTTGGTAACCAAAATAACCACTACATATGGCATTGGTAACCAAAATAACCACTACATATGACATTGGTAACCAAAATAACCACTACATATGGCATTGGTAACCAAAATAACCACTACATATGGCCTTGGTAATCAAAATAACCACTAAATATGGCCTTGGTAATCAAAATAACCACTACATATGGCCTTGGTAACCAAAATAACCACTACATATGGCCTTGATAACCAAAATAACCACTACATATTGCCTTGGTAACCAAAATAACCACTACATATGGCCTTGGTAATCAAAATACCCACTACATATGGCCTTGGTAATCAAAATAACCACTACATATGGCCTTGGTAATCAAAATAACCACTACATATGGCCTTGGTAATCAAAATAACCACTACATATGGCCTTGGTAATCAAAATAACCACTACATATGGCCTTGGTAACCAAAATAACCACTACATATGGCCTTGGTAACCAAAATAACCACTACATATGGCCTTGGTAATACCCTTTCTTTCCTCTATCACTGCTAAGACTTTTTACCGGTCTTGACTGTATATATGAGTAACACGGGTGTCTGATAAAGAGCAGGAACTGCTTACCATTGGTGAACAGCTGAGCTCAACCCGGTTTTTTCGGTGAGGTCCATTATGTGTCATTACCTTCTGAATTCCGTATTGTGATTTCCGAAAGAAAATGATGTTCGATACCGCCAGTTGTTTGTAGGGTGATCATGTCTTACTTACCTTATATGGATTTGTTTGTGCATAGTGATGTCCAACACACATTGGGTTGCGTTTTTGCTTTGTTTTTCCTCGTCTTTTGTATCCTATGTTTCTCTGGATTGTCCATTGTTTATTGTCCCTTCGGTATTCTCTAACGTTTATTTAGAACGGTCACAAATTTGCGGCAGTGTTAAACCCGTTAATGAGATCACATGCCATTGAAAATTCTACTACACAAAGTTATATAAAACGTTTTATCAAAGAACGTTTCTAGGAACGTCAGCCAATCAGAAAATATATTATCTGATCAGCTTCCCATTAGGTAATCAACAGCACTGTTGGAATAGTTGGTGTTTTAAGACATTGAGTGTTTTGATTCGATAGCTTAATGTTGAATGTTTAAACAAAACTAGTTACTTGTCAACTCTATAAAGTATATACAGTCAAATCTACTAATGTGGTCACCTCTATTAAGCAGTTACATTTATTTAAAAAAAAACGCCCTATTCTTGTCATGTCATAGAAAATTTCAAATGCATTTTTATACCTTTAAAAGGTCACCTGTCTTATAAGGCTTCTTTTTCGTTGTCCTAAAGATGACCTCTTAATACAGGTTTGACTGTAGTATAAATGGGGTTCTGATTCGGAATAAAGTTGTCATTTATTAATGAAAAAATACGTTCCCACAGTTTTGTGTAGGCGTAATTGTAACTATCTTTAATTTGATTGTAATTTCTCGTTCAGAAGCCGAAATTCCAGATTATCCCTGAAAATAAAAATTGGCTTTATTGTTCTTTTATTTGATTGTTTGCGACCATGATCCAAACTTTATTCACTGTATGACAATTAAAATTAAAAATAAATATACTCCAAGGAGTGCGACTTTTTTTTTAACTAAGTAGAATTGTAGCTGTTGCTCGGAAGATAAGGAATTTTATAAGATTATCACTTCTGTAGTGTTCTTTTTACGATCTTCAATACCGTCTTTAGCAGCTATTATTACCAATGGTTAAATGATATGTTTTCATTTTCGCATAACTTTGGAATTAATTATTAGCTATAGAAATCACAATTTCTTTGAATTGTATTATAGGGTTCAGTTAGATTGTTCAACATGTTCAATTTTTAGTTCCTGTCTACACCATCGTTCAATATAGAATGTAATATATAATGTCCAATGATAATTCATTTTTAAATATATCATTACTTATTATTTTGTGTGTGAAAGGTGTATTGTCTAACATAATGTTGTCCTTTTGTGATTGCCCCTTCGGAATTTTCTGACGTAATGTTGTCCTTTTTTGATTGCCTTTAACGAAACATACATGGCTTTGCATATTTAAACATGAAGATCAATGGGAATTAAATTAATGTTATTTGGACTTTGGTTGTTTAAATTTGCTTTTTGTCTATTATAGGGATGTATTTTATATTGCGGAAAGCTCCTTGTACACAAGACATGTATATATATTTCTGTATCTCTTATTTCTGCAAATCATCAACAGCGAATAATTCCCCAATTGCTTTTAATAGTTCTGTGAGCCGATTTAACGGAATGAATCCAGTTCATAGGCTTATATTACTTAGAGATTGTCGTTCCATAAAACATTCAATCACCAAACTATATAATCTCTGTTTGGAGATATTTTTATCAATCCAGCACAGACGTTGATGGATTTCTATAAAAAGAAAGGTGACAGTTTTCTAAGTGGTCTGTTTTAATCTCCACTTGATACTTCAGTAAAACAATCATATATCACTCAGTTGTTTTTCCTTGAGTATGTGTTCATTTTTTGTTTTTTTCATTTGTTTTTTTTTTTTTTTATTGGAAAATGGTGGATTTAGAATTCATGATAAAACACTAGTTAAACACACTGCTTCACGGAGTACTAACATGCAATGAATGGCGACAGGTCGGTGGTTTTCTCCGGGTACTATGGTTTCCTCCACCAATAAAACTGACCGCCACGGTATTATCTTAAATAGTGTTGAAAGTGGCGTTAAACACAATAAATAATTGCAGTACTTCAAAAATAATTGGCCTTTCTCCCATTGTAATAAAGAATTAATAGACTGTTGTGAATTAACCACCAAAATCCTGTAATGCACAGACACTGTCCGGAAAATAAGCAGACTTTACTTCATTAGACATCATTCTACTACAGGCCAGTTAATTATGTAGGTATATTTGTTATATATCAGTCCCATGCAATTGATCGAAGATAAATGATAAGGAGAGAAGAAAAAACCCATAACATTATTGCCTTCATACGAGGTGAATATCGAAAGTTGTCAACCAAAGGTGGCTATTTTACCCTAGGGTTTAAACCCGAGGGAAAGCAATCTCTCGAGGGTTGATACATGTAACTTGACGTTTAAATCGTATGAAGGCTATTTAACTGTTTTATTATACCGAAACTATGTTACGAAAAGATGCTTAAAACCATGAATATTTTGTTTTGTAGAAGGCAGTGCTCAATCATTTCCGTCATAGTAAATACAATTACAGAACCGGACTAATAAAAGGATTTTCAAATGGCTGTCAGGGGTTGTAGACCGGGCGACATCTTGTTGTCTCCTTCTATATTATATATGTTGAGGTTGTTCACTGGGTTGTTTTCTTCGTCAGCATATGTTCCGCAAGACATCTAAATTGTCTTATTACTTTTATATAGTAAACATATATGTAAGGTATAATAATACATGTAAATCAAATTGCTATATTAGCGGTCAATTTTATTGGTGGAGGAAACATAAATCTCTAAATATATACCAGGACTACATATATTTATAATTTTTTTTACAGTAAAATTTAAGTTTTTGATTTGAAGCTTTGGGGGTTGGTTTCAAGTAAATTAGATTGTTCTGATTGATTTCTAATAACTTCAACACAGTTGAATGATTAGAGTACCATGCGTCGAGAGAGTTCCAAAATCCAACAGAAAAATCGTAGAAAGAGACAAAATGGATACTCGTAACATACACATACATGACCGTTCACGTGCCTGGCTTGGAATAAAAAGTGACGGCGTTAAATTGGTTTTATGGGTCCAAGCTTCCGCTCTTAGTGAAATGATGCGGTCATGCAAGTGCTTTCCGCGTAAATTCCAACCCTCACACAGCGATATTATTTATATATAAAAGAGCATTTTGTAATAAATCTGAGCTTGTATTTTCTCAGCATGATCAGTAATTGATCACATGATACAATATTAGGTAAGTAGGTGAATATTCTTAACTATGACTTACGTCACACTAAAATTTGTTTCGTAGAGTAAAATTTAATGAGATAAATCTATTAGTCTAGAAATATATTTTATCAATAGATAACGTCAGTGTTTAGCTAATTATAGTGTTGAAGCGAACACCCACGATAATTAGTCTATTTAGCTAATTGAATTTTCATAAAATACTTATCGTCGATGGATTCAGAAATACACTAATACATTCGTAGTTTTGATTGGTCAAGACGTAATTCAAGAGCAATGCAATTTACATTGAAATTAGAATGTACGCCGTGTATTAATGGAATTAGAATATACAATTTTTGCATTTCTGTTTTTTTTAATTGTTCATCAGGTCATCTATATTTAAATATTTTTCTTATAGGATCATTTGAAGAATAAAAACATTGATATTTAATTGAGATATTATTTGGAAGATCTCTATTCCTTCAATCAATAAATACATATCACATCGGTGGTGTAATACAATGTGAATTGTGACTATCAAATTGGTAGTAGTTGCTTCTCCACTAAGCACGTGGCATTAAGGAGAAAGAGCAAAGAATGGCTCGGAATCAGGATATAGTGTCCGAGTGTGGCGACATATCTATCCTGCGAACTGTTGTTTCAGTGAGCTAGCACTATACAAATCCAACTAAGTGTATTGGTCTAATGCAAAGCGGATCTCATCATCATTTCATTTAAGATTAACTTGTTCTCGCCATGATATAGCTGAAAAATTGCAGAGTTGGTGTTAAAAAACATTGCAATTATATCCTATAGTCGTGTCATTTTGTTTGTTGTTTTTGTTGGTGTTTAACACCACTTTCAACAATATTTTAGCTATATCGTGGTGGTCAGTTTTATTGGTGGAGGAAACCGGAGTATTCGGATAAAACCACCGACCTGCCGCAAGTCACTGACAAGCTATTTATCACATAATGTGGTATCGAGTACATCTAGCCATGAAAGGGGTTCGAACTCATTTGGAGGACTAATAAAGAGGTCAAATAAAATATAAAGCAAACGGGAAAAACTGTAGCGTAAAAACCGCTGAGGTAACACCATTGGGCACGATTAGAACGTCGCTTGTTACTGCTATTATCAGTAACATTTAGTAGCTGTCTTTGACGTTTTGACACTGACGGAAACGATTAAAACGTCGCTTCTTTCCGCTCTTATCAGTAATATTTCGAAGTTGGTTTTTTTTTGTACTTTTTGACACTGACGGAAACGATTAAAACGTTGCTTCTTGCTGCTCTTATCAGTAATATTTCGAAGTTGTTTTTTTTTTTGTACTTTTTGACACTGACGGAAACGATTAAAACGTTGCTTCTTGCTACTCTTATCAGTAATATTTCGAAGTTGTTGTTTTTTTGTACTTTTTGACACTGACGGAAACGATTAAAACGTTGCTTCTTGCCGCTCTTATCAGTAATATTTCGAAGTTGTTTTTTTTTTACTTTTTGACACTGACGGAAACGATTAAAACGTTACTTCTTTCCGCTCTTATCAGTAATATTTCGAAGTTGTTTTTTTTTGTACTTTTTGACACTGACGGAAACGATTAAAACGTTGCTTCTTGCTGCTCTTATCAGTAATATTTCGAAGTTGTTTTTTTTGGTACTTTTTGACACTGACGGAAACGATTAAAACGTTGCTTCTTGCTACTCTTATCAGTAATATTTCGAAGTTGTTTTTTTGTATTTTTTGACACTGACGGAAACGATTGAAACGTTGCTTCTTGCCGCTCTTATCACTAATATTTCGAAGTTGTTTTTTTTTGGTACTTTTTGACACTGACGGAAACGATTAAAACGTTGCTTCTTGCCGCTCTTATCAGTAATATTTCGAAGTTTGTTTTTTGACTTTTTTAGACTTAATTTGCACTCCCAGACAGAGCAGAAAAGCTCGCCAAATGCTCGAATTTATATGAACGCTCAGGTCTTATTTACTTTATTTGTGTTTGCTTAGGCATAGTAGAGGTGCCCAACACATATTGTGTTGTGTTTTTGCTTTATTTTTCTTTGTCTTGTGTACCCTATGTTGCCAGTTTCTCTGGATTGTCCGTTTTTTATTACCCCTTCGGTATTCTCTAACGTTTATTTGCATTTGCCAGTTTCTCTGGATTGTCCATTTTTTATTACCCCTTCGGTATTCTCTAACGTTTATTTGCATTTGCCAGTTTCTCTGGATTGT
>MJUT01054663.1:804391-829584 GCA_002080005.1 Gigantidas platifrons
ATATATATATATTTCCTTGTACTGAATAAATTGTTAATTGTTTTTTTGACACCTATACTTTTCTTGTATGAATATGTAATCGGTAATTTCCCTTAGGCGATACAAGTAGATATTAATATTACACAAACTGTATTATTTGAAAATATTACCAGTAAGGTAAGCTATTATTTGTTCTTTGTGATAATTTTATTTTAAGTTTGCCCTTCTTTGTACCTAATTTAAGTGTGATCCCCTGATTTTGTTGGTTGTTTTGTGTGTTAAACAATGTCATTACACGAGTGTATACATATAGTTAATTGGTGTAGCGTTGATCGACATTTAGCAAATAATACCCCTTATGTTGGTCTAGCGACCGGCCTAAAGTTGCTATGATAAACGAGTAATTTGTTCATTGTTGGATGTTCTTGTTGACTTCGAGATGAAGAACAACCCGTCGTTCCTTTGCTTAATTTTGTCGTGTATAGATTACGTTCTTCTTTGTTTTTGGTCTCATGTATATTTTCTTTCATTCTTTTCAGGCAAAAACTTTTTTATCTTAAGCAGTAAATGGGGCCGGGTGGCTCAATGAGTTAGGTCGCTGGATCTAGCAACTCATACAAGTCTATCACCAATACGGCGTGGGTTCGTCCCCGGCTTTGTACATTACAAAAAAGGGTGCGCTCGACTCACAACGCATGTGATAAAGTTTACCAGTTGCTTGCCCATGCTCGGTGGTTCTCTCCGGGTTCCTCCACCACTAAAACTGGTCGCCACGATATAACTGTAATATTGTTGAAAGTGGTGTTAAACACCAAAAAATCAATCAATCTTAAGTAGTAATTCACAATAATAATAAACAGGGTGGTTGGGGATATCCATCAACAGGATTAATCTTGTCACGCTTTTTAAGAGAAAATTGAATTGTATTATGATGACTAAAGGAGAAAGATTTGAAAAAAAACTTACCAGTAATGTGTACTGTTTCTTTGCTTATTCGGGTGGTGGCTAAATCAGGATGTCTCAGAAGTGATTCATGACTATATATGTCTTCCCGTTTATATTATGGTTTAATGATGGTAGTTATGTTCTTTGACGATATGGCTTGGCTGAACATTCAAGCAGAATGACATCTTTACTATATCATAAAATTCTTGGCGAGAGTAGTTGGCATTGATGGATGTTTTTCTGGTGGTACTTACTTTTTCGTTCTTTGAACTGTCAATCATTTTTGACATGTTTATCACTCTTTTAGGGGATTTTTTGTGTGACGTCATACCCTCTCAGCAATTAGACTCGAGAACCATATTCGGTGTGACGTTATAGTGAAATTGACCAATCAGAATCGAGGATTATACATTTTTGTGTGGCATCAACCCTCTCAGCCAATCAGATTTGAGGATTCAATATATGTCTTCCCGCTTTAATGATATGCACATATATTATGGTTTAATGATGGTAGTTGTGTTCTTTGACGATATGGTTTGGCTGAACTTTCAAGCAGAATGACATCTTTACTATATCATAAAATTCTTGGCGATATTAGTTGACATTGATGGATGTTTTTCTGGTGGTACTTACTTTTTCGTTCTTTGAACTGTCAATCATTCTTCACTTGTTTATTACTTATTGGCATAGTTTTTGTTTTACGTCTTTTGAGGATGACATGTGATTGATGGGCGTGGTCACGTGATTCCGTCAGCCAATCAGAATTTGAAGTTATCTGGGGTATACACTACTCTGGTTTTGCATATCTTCTTTTGATTCCGACATAATAACAGTATCGGCGGCATATAAAAGTACAAAAAGTTTAAAATATACATCTAGTGCACTTTCAATAGATGTTAGACCGTTGACATTTCTATCGTTTAAAAACTGTTCCAAATCATTTAAATACATCGAAAAAAGGAAAGGTAAATATTTTCCACTTGTCGCACACCATTATTACAATCGAAAAATCTGACACTGCGTTATTATATACAATTCTAGATTTTATATTCTGATACATGTTATAAATAACTTTATACATCTTCCCATTTATATTATTTAAAAGTAATTGACACCATAAACCATCCCTCTATACCTTATCAAAGGCTTTTTCAAAGTCCACAAATGTAACAAATAACATTTACTTTTTTAATTTTAATAATTCAAAAAAGGCATAGAGAACAAAAATATTATCAATTGTCGAATAACCCTTCCTGAAATCACTCTGGTTTTCATTCAAGATAGAACAGTTTTCAGAAAAAGCATTTAATCTTGCCAGCAATACTGCTGTAAATAATTTTCCGAAACAGCTCAAAATCGTGATCGGACGAAAATTTTTCGGGTCTAAATGATTTCCTTTGTTCTTGTAAATGGGTTTAACATTACCAGTTAACCAACTCTCAGGGATATTACCAGAATCAAATATACAATTGAACAATTTTAAATAAACGGGTAAAATCATCGCCACCAAGCCTTCTCATTTTTCAAATTTTTAACGCAATGTAGTATTTCTTCACTTGTAATATGCCCATTAAACTCTTTGTTTAGAATGTTAACCAAATTTTCGTCTATTTCAAGTAGTACAGTTTCACCATCGCCATCATTTGTTGGGTTTTGATTCAGGGTCTTAAAAAAATCAAATAGAGTGTCGATAGATATCTTTTGGCTGTTTTCGATATGTACCTTTTCTCATCAGCTTCCAAAACTCTTTGCTGTTGTTAGATTTTAAATTTTTAATCTTTTTCGTCATTTCCTTTCTATGTTTTTTTTTAACTTACATCCATTTGTTTCTTATAATCTTTCTCAGACTTTTTCATTAATTCTCGTGTTTCCTCAGTATTGTTAGTTTTACATCTCCGTTTAAGTTTGCGGTAATATTGCCTCGCAAATTTGCAATCAACTCCAAACCATGGTTTTGAACCAATACATACCTTTCTTTTCTTATTCTTAAATGGTTTACCGGCTATTCCAAATGTTTCCTTAGCAGATGATACAAATATTTCTCCTAACTTACCTACAAGAGTATCTATGTCGGCCTGTACAACGTTCTCAATATTTAAGCTTTCCAATTGTATTTGCAAGTTTTGTATACTATCTGTATCTGTATCTGTATATGTTACGTTGTAGTATCCAATTCTGGCTTTTATACAATATATATATTATATATCTACATCAATGTTATTTACAAAATCTACCTTATATGTCTCATCCCATTTTTTCGGTTTCTGACGACAAGCTTCTGCATTATTACTTACATTTTCAGTGACCATTATCTCATCTAGATTTTCACATTTCAATGACAGCGATATTGGTGAATGTACATCGGAAAATAGTTTACTAAATTCACAAATACTAAAATTTACAATATGTTTCAAAAAAATCAACGGACGAAATAACATATCCAGGTTTGTTCCACTGGGATTCGAGCTTATGGCAATAGCAATTAAGGCTAATAAGTTTTCAATACTTTATATAGTCAACAAAAGGCATGATATAACAGAATATAAACATCAACAATTGTAAAGGCTTCAAATAAATACTGCACAAAAAAATAGATGCAAAAACGGCTGTAAAATAGCAATATCAAAAATAACCTAGGTAGCACTGAGGTTCGAATGTAAAAAATCAACCCAGAAAAACATAATGTGGTGAGCAGCTAACAAAAAGTTTAGATTTTAAAGCATTCTGGGGTGCATTTCTTTTAGGTGAATCTGGAACATGTTTCACTTCATTGTTCCAGAAAACAAAATCATTATTTGTTGCTTTAAAATTTGTTGCTTTAAAAATCAGAAACATGTTTCCACCAAATGAATAACACAATGTTTCATGAAGCATAAACGATGGCTTCCAAAAAGTATGTTGCAGCTACATCCATGGACATAAGTATTCGTCACCAAGTCGATTTTATACTTTATATTACATATAAAACCACAATTATTTCAAAGAAATATTTTAAAGCTATCGTTGGGCAGATTGTTATGAAATTTTTTTTTTCAAGACGCGCAGAATTCGTAGTAATTTTTGTCTGCATGGTTTTCGTTTTCTGGTGAATTAAACACAAATGTTGATTTTTCCGATTTTATTATTTTTTTTTAATATATAGCAAATTTGACGTCAGAAAACCTAAATTGTCTTTAAATCATAAGAAAATAAATTTATTAAAGGCAATCTAACGGAAAATCATTCTAAAATAAACAAATGTTAAATATTTCTGCTTCTTCTGGTGCAAAAATGATCAAAATCCGTTTAGAAATGACTTCACAACAATTTTGTTTAATGTGGTTTTATATAAACATATAGCATAAAATCGAGGGTGACAAATACTTATGTCCATTGACTGTTTATTTCTATCAAAAACAAACTAATTTTTGGACCGGTTCCAGTTCATGTTTCGATTTGAAACATGGGTCATCGATGTTTCGCATGTTTCGAAAACCCGTTTCTGTTTTAGATGAAAAAAGCAACAAAACAATTATGCGATTCAGAAACATGTTCCAGATTCACCTAAAAGAAATGTGCCCCTGGGGTTAAAGCTAATCTAAATTTAAAGCCGAAAATTAATTATAGTATAACTATCTGTGATATCCGATTACCAAATATATGTCACGAATGACCGCAAGACTGATAATTCACGAATGCGCGAAGCGCATGAGTGCATTATCAGTGTTGTGCGGTCATGAGTGGAATATTTTTGGTAATCGGGCATCACAGTTAATTATACTATTTATTATATAGACTGTTTTGAGCCAATACATTTTATATTTTCTTTCATCTGCATTGCATGTGTTTATTTCTTTATTGTACATTAATATACAACTGAGTCCTTGGCTACTTGTTGACTGAAACGTTTGTCTAATGCTTTCAATTTTGTAAATAAATAAATTCATGTGCACATATTTCTATTAGGAATGTAATTTTCATGTTGTTTACTTGTAAACTTTGTGACCATAGTATGCACTCGACCTTGAAAGACACAATTTTATTTATTGACATTTGATGTATGTTTCGTTTATTGACAATTGATGTATGTTTCGTTTATTGACAATTGATGTATGTTTCGTTTTTTTTTATTATGTACATTTTATTTCTAACCTTGTGGTAAGAATGTTTTGTGAAAGAAGTCGGATGCATGCCAATATTTTGCCGTTAACAAAACCAAAACTATTTCAAATTCGATGGATTATATAATTAGAAAATAAGTAATTTAACAATATAACAGCTAGGAAATGTAAATCGTTAAATGTGGGTCCAAACGGTTCAATCGTTAAATGTGTAGTTCAAACGGATTATAACGGAAGGAAAATTTACTAAAGTTCACTCAGAATCGGAATCACTAAAGGTAGGATTCTTTTATATTTTGCATTTGCTATTTGTAGTCCGGAATCATCACTTTGTCTTTTCTGACTAGACTGAGGATTGCTAAGATTAAAAGTTCCTCCGTTAATGTAAGTGTTCCCATAAAAAAGAGATGACATCTTAGTGTCAGAAGTCATTGAACTAGTACTTGTGGTTGACGAAAGCTGTGACAAATTTGGATTCATTTCACAAGAAGCAATAGAACTAACACTGCTATTTGGAGTTAATTTATAGCAGACCATATTTTTTTTGGGGTGGTCAAAGTTTTATTGTTGGAAAGATTCTTTCTGCCGAGATCATATGTTTTTAGAGAATAGTTCTGCCATGAAAAGTATCAAAACTGTCAATGTTTGCCAAATTTACCTGCTTTTTATTGTATCTCAATGAAATACTAGATTAAGATATCATTTTGTTTATTTTTTAAATCTTTCCTTTATCGTAAATGAAACTAACAATCTGTCAATGAAATGAAGCAAAGGGACATCACTCCATAGAATATTCTAAAAAAAAGAGTTCCGGCTCGAAAAATGGCGGGAAAAATAGCGAGAGTGAAAATAAAAAATGGTAATTTCACTAGTGAAATTATCGTTTTTATTTAACTCGGAAATCACGGTATTTCATCGATATCTATATCATAACAAAATTTAGTCTCCCATTTTAAGCTATCCCACAAACAAATAGATTGGGTAATACTCCTATAGAAGCAGGATTAAAAGTTATACTAAGTACGCCATACTGTTAATTGCCAATGGTTCCTTGAACAAGTTAAAAATGTAAATATTAAATATTATATAAAACATTCGTCGCCTTGACAATGGTATGGTTATTATTTTAATTCTGCAGATTTCTTAACCAATTTTATTTAAAGAAGGTTGTCAATGTTTAAATACGATAAATATATTACAAATAGCCTGATCATTACAGAATATAACAATAAAACATATCAACATAAAAATAAATGTCTACTTTTGGCAGCCAGGTTTTAAAAAGGGAGATAATTGAAAGGCAAATCGAACACACCCGTTTATCTTTTCTTGATCGGCAATCATCGGACCAAAACTTTTCTTCACGAGGTATAATGATCGGCAATCATCGGAACAAAATAACCGAAAGTTAATTAGTCTCCACAACAATGGCGAGGACGGCAAACATGCACACGGATTTGCAGATTTCTACTTGTTAGGAACATATTTCGACTTGAAACATGCATGAGTAGCTTAGTTAAGGTACCACCGTATTCCAAATGGAATTTTCAAGGGACATTGGTGTAATATTACTTTAATGACTGTAATATATTTACACTATTTACATCTGATAATTCGAAAAAATCGATATTATCATTATTGTTTTCAATATAGATGAAATCAGGGTCTTTGGCTGTTCTGCTATTAAAATCCCCATTTAGAAATATATATTTATAATTCCTCTGCAAAGCCAAATATTCATTTTCTAATTCACTAAACGCGTCTACAGATGAATAACCGTATATTCCGGTGGAATATAAGCTATACCACAAACAATATCCTCATCTAACCCAAGTAGCTCTCTAAATATTCTAAACCAGAATACATACAAACTATCAGTAGGAATATGATGTATAAAACTATCATATTCTTCCTTAAAACCCAATACAATTCCCCCTTATTTTCTATTCGAAAAACTTTTACGATTTTTCATCTTTATCAAAAACCAGGAAAACAATTTCATCCAAGTCGTCAATTTTTGATTCCACAAAGCAAAGAATAGCAAATGTATTAACAAACTCATGAAATTCTGGATAATTTAGTTTCGATTTTAAACCACAACAGTTCAATGACAAAAGATTTAACACTTTATTTACACAAGATTTACGGTTATAGTTCAAATTATCACATATATTATCAGAATTGTCTTTAACACTAGTAAGTGAACAGTTTTTAAAGTTTTGTTGATATACATTGACAGTTTGACCTCCTAGGTGATCCTAGTATGCAGGTCGCTCGGGGTAGATCCAATACGAGGACGTTTCTCTGGCCGGCCGTCACGATGGGGCACCACAGGCGTGGTCGACCATGCCTGTTTAAAGTTCATGCTGGTTGCTGTTGGCAATGTTGCTTGATCTTCTTCGGGTACACATTCCTCATTGCTTATAAAACGTCTGTCTCGTACAAGTTTGACCAGTTTTCTTCTGTTTTTTGCCTCTTTCATTACCGGATACAACTACCGTCTACGGTTTCCAATCTCTGCGGGGAATCGCTGGTTAATTCCGTATGGCTTCCCCCTTAGCCGCTTCGCACATTCGAGCACATAAGCCAAATCGTTATAGTAAAAGAAGCGAGCTACTATAGGGCGAGGTTTTATTCCAGTCCCGTTATTGTTATTCTGGCGGGATCCGAAACGGTGCACATTACCAAACTCAATGTAGTAATCAATATTGAGCTCACATCTTAAAAAGTCCCTCAATTTAGCTTCCGTTTCCTCAACTGCGGTTTCCCTTAATTCTGTGAATATCAGGTTGTTCTTCATTGAACGACATCTTAAATCCAGCAGTGTGTTTTTCATTTCATCCTGTTCTAATTTAAAAGCTTTCAGATCTTCCGCCAGTGACTCCATGTGTGTGCAAATACTAATATTGTCTTGATCAGTTCCGTACTAGCTTTGCTGTTATCTGAACATTCACTTCGTACGTTATCAAAAATGTTACTCATGCCTTGTGTATGTGTTTCGAGATCGACATATTTCTTACTGAGTTCCTTGACTTCATTTTGAACAGTTGCTACAGTACCAGAAATTGATCGTATTGTCTTTTTTATATCGTCTAATTCACCCACTGACTTTGTTACATTAGTTTCTATTGTTTTTAATCTGTCATCAAGTTTGGTCATAAATTGGAAAAACATACTATTAGAAAGCGGATCATTTGGCCTATCTGTACCATAAAGAGATTCTCTACTTTCATTTAATACTTCAGACGTTTGTTTCTGTTTGTTTTTGTTTCCACTATTCCC
The DNA here is from genome assembly GCA_002080005.1 of Gigantidas platifrons. Classification (NCBI taxonomy): domain Eukaryota; kingdom Metazoa; phylum Mollusca; class Bivalvia; order Mytilida; family Modiolidae; genus Gigantidas; species Gigantidas platifrons. Next base: position 812,698 of record MJUT01054663.1, read on the forward strand.
TCTATTGTGTGGCATTTTTAAGGCGCCTCGTATAGGCCCTCAATAACACTGTGACAGTTCGTTCACTTACGCATTCATGCATGCATGAATAAGCTTCAATACACAACTTCAAACAAAGGGTTTCAGGTGTCAGGGCTGGTGTTCAAAACTTCAAAATTACAAGTATAATGATAAAACTAAATCGGGGATCAGGACCCAAATACATATCTGAATTCAGCTTCCACATTTTATCTATGAGAAAGTTATACTTACGTCAAAAATCACAAAATTATCAGCCAAGTGAAAATCACACCTTCCATGCTTTCTTTCAGAACACAAAGATGGTTACTCAGAAAGATTATTCATTATAACAGGAAGTGGATACACACTGCGCTTAAAAGTAATAAAGGTGAAAAAAGTATTTCAAATGTTGTGTACACAACGTCACACTACCAGATAAGAATGTACTTCGGTTGTTGATAACTTTATTGAAATTGATCGTTATGTGACTACATTTAGACATGATAATTTCCTACATGCGTGTACATAAAACGTTAGGAAATACCGAATGGCCAATCTAAAATAGACAATCCAGGGAAACTGGCAACATAGGGCACAACAAACGATGAAAAACAAAGCAAAAACACAGCACAAAATGCATTGAACACCACCACACGCAAGCAACATAAAGATATGGGCCCTCCTAGAAACATCTGGATGTAGGGACGAACCGAACATCGTTTCATGCAACGGAACGGACATCACAAGACATAACTCGGAACATAAAAACACATAATAGGACAACACTAAAAAATTAAAACGGTGAGCAACACTGATCCCACCAAATAAAACGGGGCATTCAAAAATGGAGATTCCAGAGAAATTGGCAACACAGGGCACACAAGACAAAGAAAAACAAAATAGTCTGTTCCAGTACCGACTATAAATAAAGTCAGGTAAACGCTAAAAAATGGAGTTTCCAACATGGCTAGAAAAACAAAGGGGCCCTAACTAAAACGGCAGGAAGTAGGGATACACCAAGATGGATTAAAACAAACAGAAATCGGGGGAAAAATTGGATTTAGTCGACCTACGGTGTCTACATTTTTCAAAATATTTGACCAACAGGAAAATATAGAAAAGAAGCCGCGAACAGGTCGACCCTGATCTACGAGCAAGCAAAGTGAACGTTCGTTGATAAGTTTTGTAAAACGGGACCGTAAAAGAAGCTTACGCGACTTGCTGAAGGGATTTAATCTCTTTTTTTCCAGTTCTGATTTGGAAGATGTCAATTCAAAGACGATGTAGTAATAATGGCTTTCACAGAAGAATTGTTGTGATAACACCGACAATTCCGTTGAAAAATAAAACAAAATCGTGTGCGATGGTACCGAAATAGACTACACTGGACAATACAAAAGCAATGGAATAAAATACTATTTTCTGATGAAATGCAGGTGGTGTTAGAGAAAGATTTACGTCTGTAAGTCTGGCGAAAATTCGAGAATAGGTGGAACACGCAATGCCTAAAATTGTATGGAAGTCGCAATGGCGACACCCGTGTGCTGGAAATGTCTTGAGCGTATTTATAAAAACGGAATTGGCACAATCACAGATGTAGAAGGATATATTAACTCGGCCAAGTACGTAGACATCCTTGACCATAATCTTTGGTCAGTCGTTGGAAGATTCGAAAATAATCAGTGGATTTTCCAAGATTACAATGCACCGGTACACCGTACAAAACACAATTGTGGAAAGATAACAATGATGTCGATTGTCATGATTTGCCATCCGAATCACCAGATCTTAATATAATTGAAATCATTTGGAGATTAATTGAAATACGACTACAACGGGAACAACACATCATTCAGTCCACGGTTGACCTAATTCGGGCCGTCACAAAAATTTAGTATTCCATTTCAAGTGTGGTCATTCACTTCTGCCAAGACGACTAAGAAATGTAATTAATGCCAAATATCATGCTACTAAAAACTGAATATTTGCTCCGTATACTTTTATTTATTATCAAGTTATAGCTTGTCAAACATCAACAAAGTTCACCCACATAACTACGTGTGATGTCCTAGGCATGAAATGCATTAGTCACTTGTACAATAATACCCCCAGGAATGCTATTCATAAAACTGGCCTCCCAAATCAGATACCGGCCACGTTTTACGCCTGATGATTCTATTCATTACTGGTTTTATTAACCATGACCCTTTAAACGGTCAAGGTAAATGAGTGTTCGCCTTCTGGTCTGTTTTAATTATATCGTCTTCTATACCTATTATTTATTACAGACGATATAAATAAACAGACCATAGTCGAGCAACCCTTTACGGTGGCTACTTAAAGAGTCATGGTTAATAAAACTAGTAATGAAAGGACCCCATTGGAAATAAGCTGAATGGCTTTCATGGGCTATCCTTGGTGAGAAAGTTCTCAGCAGCTACAATTGGTGGATTGAAGTTTCAGTTAAAGATGGCAGTTTTATGTTTTATTTTTAACTTAACGAGAAATTGTTAAATGTATGATGTTGAAATTTTTAAACCTAAATATATTTTACCTTTTACCTTTTAATGATTAATTTCAACATGCGGAAAAAGTTCCCGGTAAGTATAGGATACCATACATTTCAAACAAAAGAACTGTCCTTTATTGGATCTGGGAGGCTTCTTTTTCCGCACGAGTACACAGGTGAAGGCCTAGACGCCGAAGGCGTCGAGGCCTTTACATGTGTACGAGAAGCCTTCCATATTCTATAATGCTCAGTGCTTTTGTTTGAAATGTATAGTATCTAACTTGTACAATAATTCAACTTATAAATAAAATGAAATATGCATGTACTTGGTTTTTCAGTTTTTTATTTTTATTTTTATTTTTTTGCTTTGTACAAAAAATTAATTTATATTTTAAAGGAACATCTGACCTGCATCAAGGGGGAAATAATAAATAGAAAATTTTACTCAAATCTGGTTATGTGCATTTCAATTTTATTTCAATAATCGAACCAGTAACAAAATCTACTCAAAGATGCATTTTTTTGTATTGCAATCTTACATTGTTAATAAATGAATTAAAAATCTACAAGCAATTAATTTTTGAAACTTATTCTCCGTTAGTCGCCTATCCACAAATTATATCTTATACGAGAAAAAAAATCGGGTTAAAATGGATTATTGTGTCGTAAATATAATCTTTTTTGAAGTCGAACTATTGTTACTGAGTGGATTCAAATAATGTAAACAGTCAAGTACATGTGTTGTATACGTGATATCCCACTCGAATACACCTTGATAGTTATGAATAGGTTCAAGGTCAAATTAGAGAGCCCCGACATAATTTAATCGGCGTCTCGGCATTCACCTGTGTTCTCGTGCGGAAAAAGAAGCCTCCCAGATCCAATAAAGGACAGTTCTTTTGTTTGAAATGTACGGCATCCTATGCATAACTGTATAAGTGTGTGACAATGTAATCATATAACTTTTAATATTTTCGGAACTGTGTACTTATATATAAGTTGTTTTGTCAAACACGAAAACCCAGCATGTCCACGTAAAATGACGTGTTAAATTTTGCTAAGAACAAATGTAAGATTTTTTAGTTTTCAAGGAACATTGGGATAATATGATGTGCCATTTGTAATTCTTGGATTGTGGCTTTTATATTGGAGCACATATGACATTTGAATGTTATGATAAAAACTCAATATAGTGTATTCGATTATCTGTGAGCATTTGTTCTACCTGTGAATGTAAACAATGGAGTAAATGTGTCGGTCATGCATGTATTTGCATACTCCTGTCATGGTGTTGAGTTTGGTGAAAATTGTATTTTTGGAGAAAAGTCGTATTCGACAAAAAGGAATGATAATTATTCTATTTTTAAACATTTTCATATTTAAATATTATAGGAAAGCATTTTGAATTCATTTTACATTATAAGAATTTTTGTATTTCATTAAGATTGTATGTCTGTGTAATTTTAATTCCCTGATGAAAGAAATCTATTAATCAAACAGAAATCAATTTGTCAAAAACCTATATGACAGATTCCTACATGTATTTTTGATAAGGTCTATTGTTATTTTCCTGTAATTAAGCTGTAATGTAAAGAACACTTATCAGAGTTGAAACACTTAATTAAGACTTTTTGCATAAATTTCAATGAGCCAGAAAAAGTAGATTTTCTCACATTTTTTTATAAATTATTACGCGGTAACAAAGGTTTCTAATTGGAAATGTCTTTTGATTGGCTGACCTGAAATAATCCAGATTTTGGAGATTTGAAAGTTATTTAGCGAAAGCGTCACTTTTTTGTACGCTTTCAAAGAATAAAGAATGTAAAACTTATTCAGTTTTATTCATGAATTTCAGGTGAGTCCAATTGTAATTACATTTCTAAACATAATTGTTCACTTATATTTATTCTCGATTCTAAATTCTTTTTATTAAATCAAACTAAGTTAATCATACGTATTCAGCGTTTAATTGTCTAATTACATTCAAACGATATTTGAAATGTAAATAGTGTTGTATATATGTTTTCATAAAAAAGTCTTTGTTTCATGTTTTTAAACCTATTTTAAGTCAAGGTAGTTTTCCCCCACGATAGCATTTATATTTGATATTCTTCTCGTTCAGCACTTAAACTCAATTTGATCGCATTTACACGTTGTTATGCTCAAGCTGTTCATGCTATTTATGTTGCTCACATTTGTCATAAATGCGCAATATGTTCGCATTTACATATCGTAATGCTCAAGCTGTACATGCTATTTTATTTTGTTCACATTTGTTATAAGTGCTCATTTTCTTCGCATTTACACGTTGTTTTGCACAAGCAATAATGCTATTTAGAAGTTGTGTTATTTCCCCCAAGACAAATATTTTTGTCAACCAATTTTGTGGATTTTTGGGTAAATGTTGTAAAGGTACTTGTTTACAGGTAATTACTTGTCGATCGAGAATATATCTTGTGACATAACATTTCATCATTTTAGAAGAATTAATATCTGTTATCTAATTCATATATTGTTATATCATTTGACTTTTTTGTACGCTTTCAAAGAATAAAGACCGTAAAACTTATTCAGTTTTATTCATGAATTTCAGGCCATCGCCTCAGACCCAAGGTCAGATAATAGTTCAAGACTAACTCAGAAGGCCCAAAAACCAATTCTAACAACTGGCGGAGAACCAAAACGATCCCTAGAAAATTCAAAGAACCGTATTTAGTAGACAAGATGTCGACTTCCGCTCCTATTGCTGTTTGGTGGATATCCGTCTGATCGAGTGTGTTGACAGCAGCTATACCAAGTCTTTGTATTTTGGCTAAACCGCACAAAACAGTTCTAAGGAAGGAAGATGAATGTGTTCAATACCATATAGCTCACAAATCATCGATGCATGCCAGATCCAATCACGAACCGACAGCCTTAGTGAGAGATTTTACCGTGAAGCAGTAAAACTACATCGAATCTGAAGTTCTAGAAGTATTCATAGTGTTAGGAATTTATTATATTTATTGTGTTTAGACCAAAATCATGTCTTTGTTTGATAGTCCATTTCTCGAAAGTAACAGAGAAGAATCTAAGATCCGATGTTACTTTAAGGGCCCGTATATGATTCATCAATATTTTTTAAAGTTACAAAGTAAACCAGAGAACCAATGTCGGAAGATATTGGACAAAAAAAAATTATTCATTGAACCAAAATTGTTCAGTTATGTTTTTGTTCTCAATATAAAGTGTTTGCTGTATACTTCAGTACAAGAAGAATCATTTTTTATAAGTTATTATATAGTGATAATTTAGAATAGTACTCATAATAATAAGTCTGTGAACTCAGTCTACACTCACATACTTTGTATTTCATAATTTTAGTTTATTCTGATCAGAATCAAGTTAAAAAAACATAATTTCTATTGTAAATCTGGTAATTTTGACAAGCCCAATACGTATTATTTGTAGATCCTTTTTCAGTGAACATATTATGTATGTATTATGTATTTATATGTGTGACTGCTACTTTACTACTCAGGTAATATTTTTCCCTTTACAAAGCAGAAATTGTTTTGTTCAAATGTGTTTAGTAAGTGCTCATCGTATATTCTGCGTTTGTACTCATAACTGTTAAGTTAATGGAGAAACTGTAATGCTCAGTGCTTCTTGTAGAATTGATCAGTACATGTCTGCTGCTACTAGCTGCAGATGCTGAAGTTACATTCTTGCATCGTACAAGCAGTCCGTGTTTTTGAAGCACTCATATTTTTAGACCGTACTTAATAAGTACTCGTATGTTTAGACCGTACTTACTAATCATTCACATTTTGAACCCAAAACTCATTTTAGTTACTCATAGCAATGGATTACAAGTCTATCATACACAACCAAAGATCTTGGCATTCACTTTGAAAAGCGTCATTTTGTGTTTACGTAAGGAAACATTGTTGAAAGCTAATCATTTGGTATGTTAAGCATACTATTTTGGGAATTTTGTTTTCTTCATCTAAATGAAAGTTGATGTGGTGTGGTCAAATTTATTAACAGGCGGCCAACTGTTAATATTAATGCTAGATTGTATGTTTTTGCAAAGCATTCATTCACCTGACTTATAACACACACAATTTCTTTTTTCGTTTTGGAAGTTTGTAGGTAAATTATTGGTTAGTCAACATGTTTTAACATACACATTCTTGATGGTCATTTTGTTTAGTCACAGTTGGTATTGTGATGATATGTGTACTTTTATTGCATGGTGTGGTCAAGAACATCCAACTAAATAATTTGTTTCAGGAAAGTTTTTTTATTTTCATTGTTTTTTTCGTCTCAGCAGTAAAAAATTTACATAATCCTTTTTGCATAGAAAATATTACTGCTTACGTAAGTTCAATGATTGTTCATTCCTTCATATAGAAACACAGATTCCTTCATCGTTATTTCATAAGTTTTCTACAATGAATCGAATTAGAATTTTGCTTCATATTTCTTTTCAACTAGTTGTTATGTACCAACCAAATGTTTGAAACAAGACATTGCTATATTGTACTCGGAACTTCGTTGATTGTGTAGTTGCATGTAAATATATATTTGTAGATATTTCTAAGCAAGGTGTGTCTTGACCTGTATATAGTATTCAAAACGAAATTGGTTTGAAGTTCAAGATTTCGAGTCGAAACCAGTTAGAGTAGAGAGGAGTTGTCATGGTGTTGAGCTTGGTGAAAATTGTATTTTTGGAGAAAAGTCGTTTTCGACAAAAAGGAATGATAATTATTATATTTTGCATCATACAAGGAGTGCGTGTTTTTGAAGCACTCATATGTTTAGACCGTACTTAATAAGTACTCATATTTTTAGATCGTACTTACTAATCATTCACATTTTGAACCCAAAACTCATTTTAGTTAATCATAGCAATGGATTACAAGTTTATCATACACAACCAAAGATCTTGGCATTCACTTTGAGAAGCGTAATTTTGTGTTTACGTAAGGAAACATTGTTGAAAGCGAATCATTCCAGTCTCGAAGTGCGTTAAGGTGACAACTCTCGCCTCGTCACCTAGCATATCATGCCGATAAGATAGACCACTGGGAGTGGGAGTCCGACGTCATGCTGAAACAGGAAAGACCTAAAATTGGTTATTCTGACACTCCTATAAAACAACAATAAACAATTATATCCGATTCTTGTTTCACTCACGTCAAAAAAGAATGTGTACATACAACCTGCCCATGATCGCTTTACTTTAGATTCTACATTTTCAACTCCATCATGAATCCGTCGAGATAGCAAACCTTCCCCTCCCGATAGATTCTCAAACAATAAATCAAGATTACAAACGTCTTCAGATTGTTTCGACATGGAAACAAACATTGAACACATCCTAGCGGGACAGTATGGTGTTCTTAAAGCGGTGATCTGCATAACATAGCTGAAGCCGTAAAAGCAGTACTCAACCCCGACAAACGTAAACTCACCTCTGCCGCCACTTCCCCACTCCAACAGCAGATCAACTCTTTAAAAGCAAAAAAAAACAAAAAAAAACCGCAAAGCTCTGACTGGAATCGATGAAAACGTTGTCCTTAAAACAAAATCCACAACGACTTCCAGATACCTGCAGTTGAGCGTGCTCATCGAATCGGAAAGCCTTCAAACCAATATTCTCGCCAAATAATAGTTCGACTTAAAAGTCCTGGCATCAAACACCGAATCCTCAAAACTTCCAAAAATCAAAAGGATCTACCATCATACGGTCATGATCGTCTTATCGAAGACCTTACCGCCACGAGAAGTAAGCAAGAATTTATTTGCCGCATATTAGTTAAAGTAGATACATCAAGCAAACATGGATAATAGATGTGAAAATATTTTTAAATGACAGAACCGCTATTATGCATAGAGCAAATATGAAACTTTAAAAATTATTTTGAAAAATTATTTTGAAAACGAAAATGAGCTTTCCAAAATCTGTTCTCCTATCATAATTTGGGTGGGAGTCAATTAACGAATTTCTTGACCGACAGTGTGTTAATTATTTTGCAATATTTGATAAACTTCCGGCTCACAGGTTATGCAAAATTGTATTTATTGAGCTAAAAAATTCCGAATGTGTGGAATGGAAGTATGTAAATTATATGAAAAATATTTTCCAGTCAATAGGATTATACCATTACTACTATGGATATTTTAATACAAACATTTTTAAACATTTTTCGGAAAAACAGTTCAAGATAAATAATTATCTAGGAGACTGGAAATGAGCCGTCTATCAAACTATAACACATATAATATTTCACCAGGGAAACAAACATATTTATGCAGTATAAATGATTTCTGGGCCTCTAAACCGAAGTTCTTAGCTAGAACAAATTACTTGCCCCTGAATGAACGTCTTTTTAAAATTAATCTCCGTGAAAGCACTAAGTGTACTATATGCGATGATGATATAGTCGAAGACTTGCATCTTTTCTTATTTGAATGCAATACCTTACATGGCATCAGACAAGAACTGTTCGAAGATATAGAAACAGTAATAAAATCGTTTTATCCGGATCTAGCGTTTTCAGAGTTACCGCCCGAACAAAAGCTGCAGTTCTTGATCGGAGACTTTTGTCTTAGTTTTAACACTGAGCTTGGTTTCTCGCTTGACCAGTTCAGTAAAAAACTGTTATGTAAAATGATGAAAGAGCGTGCTATTTTAATTAAGTCATGTGTCGATGATCAGGAACTCGCTTAATATTAATATTAATATACTAGTAGTTGTTTATTTGTGATTATTAGACGAAAACATTGGTACCCCGCTGATGTTTGCCCCCGTTGTAAAGGGGTAGTTTCTGAATAATATATACGATATATATAAACTGGATTCAACGCCATGATGAATAAATTATATATTACTGTGCTAGTTGTTGAAAGCAAACGCCGCAAATGACACTCCCCGGTTTTTCCTTCAGCTTATTAATGATATTAACATTAAAAAAAAACAATGAATTTGTTTTGAAAATTAACTTAGTAGTTGTTACTCATATATTTCATTGACCATGTTTGCGAGTTAAAATTGTTATCACACCACCATTAGTTTTACAATAAACTCACTATGAAAGATTTTCTTTATTGATATTGACGAGTAAATAAATAACATTTCGAACAGACCGATTTGGTAAACTGTTTAGTTTTGTGCTTACTCGTGCATGTTGATATGTAGTGAACATGTTGATCGTGACATTCCGAATATATTATGTTTATTCATTTTTTTTTCCTTTAGGACAGAACTGTATTTTATTACATCCATTAACTGTGTAGATTAAGGGGGACATGTCCGATAATAAATTACCTATATTTTTATTTATACGTCATGCCCAAAATAAAATATAATTTATCAAATACGATGATGTTTAATTATTGTCTTATCAGACTGATCATTACCTGAAACTTTGTGGTAATTTAAAATTCCACAACTGAGACATTCCGAATACACATTCATTCAATTACAGTGCTACAGGTGGTTAGAGTTTGAAAAGCGTTTATTTTTTTTCTGTCTCGAAAAAAAAGAAGATTTTCTGTGAATTTTGAGGGAAAATTGAGTGATATTTTATAGCGCATTAGATTTTGTGCATACTACTTTGTGAGATATTCAATTGGAGTGAAATGTATTCTCGAAATGGATAATTTCGACATTTCAAGCTTTGAGTCCTCGAGCAGCAGATACATACGTACAATCGGTAATGGAATCTACTAAGTTGAATAAAGTGTCTACTACAATAACTGAAATTCACCCAGAAAAAACAGTAAGTGACTTTAATTGTACTTTAAATGAGTCAACTCCACGCAATAAAATACGTTTATCAAATGAAACTATGGGTGGTAAAACTAACAAGTTGAAAGCGAAGGCTGATAATCATGACGACGAAATAATTCGATTGTCACAGTTTACACAGTGTAAAGACACATTAAATGATAAAAGTTAACAAAATTATGTGTATTACTTGTAGGGAGAGGACAGTAAATAAGTTTGTCCAATCCCATTGCTGTTTTATTTGCAATAAAATAATATTAAACTAAAAATGAAAGATGGACTACATTTGAATGATGTTAAAGCGTTAACAGCTGATCGCAAGAAAAGTTATAAAGAAGGAAAACAAGGAGTAATTGTGGTAACTTTACAATCGGCGGGTGATAAAAGGAAAATTATGAACAAAAAAACGTGAATGAAGAACTCTCGCAAATTTAAGGATATATTTATTGAAAATGATTTATCGAAAAATCAACGTATGCTGAACATGAACTTGCGAAATATAGTCAATGCTATTGGTGAAAATAAACTTGAAATAAGAGGAGGACGCATCCAACCGCGGGGTTCAAGAGGAGGTTACAATCGTAGTGATGGTCATGATCAGCGAGAATCAAGAGAGAGTGATCAGAATGATGATACCGGACATCGTAGCAATGAAAATCGACAAACAGATAGGAATCGTACCGTTGACCATGAGGATAATACTAAATCTAATTACAAGCGATATGGGAATCGAGGTGGAAACCGAGGTGGAAATCGACGAGATAATAGAGGCCGTGGTAGATTTTAGGTATAGTGCGGATTTTGGAATATTAATGGCTGGAACAACGATGTAAATAGTGACACATATAATCTTTTAGTTTCTTGTATTCAAAAGCGTAATCTACATATACTGGGTATTGCGGAAACACATTTAACTAGATCGAATTCTATATACGTTGATGGCTACAGTTGGTACGGCCACAATATAAGGGATATTCACGTTCGAACGAAAAATGGATCAGGAGGAGTGGGACTATTTGTACGTAATGACTTTGCAAGACAATTTCACATACAAATTGTTGATAATGGCACGGATGAAATCATGTGGGTGCAATTCCAGGATAAAAATTGTGCAACTACCATGTTTTATGTATGCGTCATCTACTTGCCACCGGAAAACTCAATTCGAGCTGTTAACATTCACGAGTTTATGGAAACTTTAATGACACAGCTATATACCATTCCGCATGGAAATATGTTCTACCTGTGTGCAGACTGGAACAGTCGTTGTTCGGGCTTGTCGGACTCAATTGAAGGCATAGACTCTTTACCCGAACGTAATGTAATTGATTTCCAAACAGACGGATATGGTAACATTTTCTGTGACTTTCTTATTGATGTTAACTGTTGTATACTTAACGGACGAAATACAGTACATAACGATTTTACGTATGTCTCAACACGTGATACCATAGAAGAGTTTAGACTCTTTTAACACATTGAGTGCTACAAGAGCATTGGCTGTTATTCAAAGCCTTGGTGAAGCTGGAAGATATGATCTCACTAGGATAGTACCAGATCATTCGTTATTGACATGGAATATGATGCTTAACTTTACTGTAAACGACCAAGTTCATAAAAAGGCGGGTAGTCGTAACATTGGTACTAAAACCAAATACAATGCTCAAAATATACCACTGGATTGGCTTATATGTGAAAAAGCGGTGACAGATATTAATCGTACAATATCACGTCTTGTAAACTCTGAACCAACACAACATATTGATGAAATGTACGAAAACCTCGTTGCGATAATATAAACGGAGATGAACGAATAATTACCCACTAAATTGATTCGTCTTAGTGACGGAATATATACAGTCCAACAAAAGTTAAGCACCACCTGACTTGTTTCAATAATATCTTTTCTAATAATGGACTTATTTCAAATCGGTTTGCTGTTTTCGTTACCTGTACACACATACTTACTTACCTGTGAAACAGGTTATTGATCGATTTTTATTTATGTGTATATGACAGGGTGTGTAAAGTGCCACGTGTACTTTTCAACATTTGTGTTTGCGAACGAAAGCTGATTTTTTTTGTGTAGAGTTTTAAGTTTCATTTTCTATTGGTTTGGTATGGTGCGACGAAAATTAACCATACCAGAAAGATGGCAAGCTGTTGGCATGCATAACGGTGGTTTTAGCCATAGAAGGGTGGCAGACCACTTCAGGGTTAACCATTCCATCATTGTACGATTGATGCAGCGTTTTAGTCAAACGGGGAATGTTACTGACCGTCCACGTGCAGGTAGACCTCGCAAAACGACGCCGAGAGAGGACCGGCTCATATCCAGACGGGCGCGATAACGGCCGTTCAGTACAGCTGGTGCACTTCGTGGTAATTTAGCCTTTGGGGGCACATTAGCACACGCACTGTAATCAGACGCCTCCACCATCAGGGAATGCGAGCGCGACGACCCATAAAACGTCCACAGTTGACATTACGTCATCGCCATGCTCGATTTGACTGGTCACATGATCATTTGGGGTGGACTATTCGCACATGGAGACGGGTCCACTGGTCTGATGAAAGTCGTTTTTTGCTACGCCCTACCGACGGTCGTCCAAGGGTTTGGCGCCAACGAAACACTTCATTTCAGGACAACCACATTTTTGGCACAACTGCTTTTGGGGGTAGGGGTGTAACTGTCTGGGATTGTTTTCCTTTGACTGTAAGTTGGACTTGTACGTTCTTGATGGTAATCTGACAGGCCAAAAATACCGTGACAATGTGCTCGCTCCACGCGTAGTCCCCCATTTCGACAATCATGCATTGGCTGACAGGCCAATGTTCATGGACGACAACGCTAGGCCACATAGAGCCCGAATTGTACAACATTTTTAACAGCAAGAGGCGGTTCAGACAATTCCATGGCCTGCGATGTCGCCAGACATGAACCCTTTAGAGCATGTCTGGGACTTTATTGCCCGAAAAATTAACCAACGCAATCCAAAATGTCAAAATATTGACGAATTAAGAACTGCTATCTTACAGGAGTGGCAACAGTTCCCCCAAGAACGGCTTAGGCGTCTTGTGCGAAGCATGACGAGGTGTGTTACATAACTTCACAATAAACGCGATGGATATACTCGTTATTGATTTTAATGCCTTACACATACGCACAATAGACGCATTTAAAAGTTCTTAAAATCTGAAAACTCTGCATTTTAATGCAATGTTAAAAACTTCCATCAAAGACAAACTGGTTTTACGTTTTTCCAGCGTCTGTTTTGAACCCCATTTTTGCCACGTCATAGTCACGTCTTTCAGGATGATAAATACTTCGTAGATTGGTAATTTTAGAGCCCTTGGTGTAGTCTTTTAAGAAGTGTAAGAAAAATGTTGATATCTATTTTATTGTTTTAACAGTATTGATGTAAAAAAATATATCGATAAAATTATAGAGTGGTGTTTAACTTTTGTCGGAGTGTATATAATAAAGCTAGAAAATGTAAAAAAAAAAACCGTGGTGGAATGATGAGCTTACTGTCGTGTGGAATGATGCTTGTAGTGCGGAAAAAATGTGGAATAAACGTCGTATTAATAGCAGAAAAAAATATTTACGTCATATTTTTGTGCAAAAACTGGAAAATATTTTATCGAAATGCCCAGAAAGCGAGACGTCAATATTGGCATACAATGCAGGAGGAATTAGGGAATTCTCAAGGAAATCCAAAAGAATTTTGTCGTAAAATCGGTAAAATAGGAGTAGGTAACGAACGTCATATAATATTCCGATGGAGATCACATTGAGTGATGGTTCAATTTGTGATGATAAAAATATAGTTATGGATAAATGGAAAAATGATTTTGCTAATAAACAAACAAACAAACAAAACAAAACAAAACAAAACAAAACACAATACAAAACAAAACAAAACAAAAACAAAAACAAAACAAAAAAACCACAAGAAAAGAAAACAGTAAACAAATGTGTATGTTTTACTCTTTGCACATGAATATCCTCTGCCATTATCAATTCAGAATAATTATGACCACCAGAATGGTCGCTTAGAGATGGTATGAAAAGTTTGAAGGTATCAACAGGTTAGTAAAGCCGTAAATCGAACGACAGATAATACATTAGCCAAATGAACAAATATCGGTCTCTGACTAAAATCCGGATGCTGTCATTATAAATAATTGACCTATTGCATCAGATCTATATATAGGATTAACAAATAAAACAAACAAAACACAGTGATTCCACAATTTAATGTTATACATCGTCATCTGATATGTTTATTAGAGGACACAATGCAGACACGATACTGAATGTGGTGCAGTAGAATGTTGTTACTACCACGAGGGATCAATCATTGTCAGTAAGAGAGACATATCACCTTTGATTAGACATCAAGGTACTAAAAAGTAAAATATTATGACAGTTACTTTTCCACCAATGATTCCCTAAATGAAAATATCTTGATGTACTATTATAAATTTGAAAACCAAAATAAGAATAGTTTTATTTTTGAAGTTTATCTGCTTGAAGGTCATGCGTACAATATGTGTCGTTATCTTTTGATATTTGATAGTTTTACCTTCTCAACCCAACGAATTGAATCCTATCTACAAGGTGTGCACGATGATGGTTATTGCAATGTTGTTCTTGTGCAATATTAATTCCAACCGTAATCCCAGGATTACCAGCACATTACAAGACATGTTTTAACATGTATGTATGACTGTACGGAGAACACATTTTAAACATTATAGCCATAAAGGTTAATATCAATGATAACAGAATCAATATTACATAAGTGTATTTTAAGATAAATGAAATATCAACGATCCTGGTTACTTCGTATTTTTTAACTGTTCGGTTTAATTTGTGTTGTGTTGTATCGGTTTTCATTGATAAGACCATATTTTTGTAGGTGGTTGATGTGAAAAGTATCTAGTTTTGGGCGACCGTTGTAATCCGTTTGACAAATTAAACGGACATTGTAGTTGTGGACCAAACCTGACATGTAAACGATTTCCTTACACGACGCCATCATCAAGAATTTCCAAACGAAGATCGTTACCTGGAGATTATCTATGTGATACAGTTTAAAGAATAAATTTCAAATATGTCCTATATTTTGTTTAATAAACGTTAGAGAATACATATGGGGCAATCAATAATATTAGTTACACAGTGTGTTAGTGACATAATACGTTATATACGGGGTCAGTAAATTCCATATGGAATTTACTGACCCCTTATATAACGTATTGGGTCACTAATACACTGTGTAACGAATATATCTTACCGACTACCATTTGGATTTGAAGTTCTGAGTTTTTTCTTACTTTTATGAGTTTATATTCAAGAAATCATAAAATAATTGAAAAATACATACTTTCGATAATTTATATCGCAGAAAAATATCACATAATGTTCAGCAAGAACAGTCAAAATTTTCACAAAAACAATAAAGTGTTTTCAAAACCCTGGAAAGAATGCTTAAAGAACACAAGTAATTTCCCAAAATACATCAAGTCAACTATTACTTATTAATGGTAATTTACTAACCCTGTATGAAATTTACTAACCCTGTATGAAAAACATACAAGAGGCTCAGACGCCCTGTATGAGATATATAGGGTGTCCACGTGTTCACGCTAAGCCAATCATATTCTTGCATTTATGTAGGAGGTAAGATATTGGACAATCCAGAGAAACTGACAACATAAGACTACACAAGACGAAGAAAAAACAAAACAAAAACACAAAACAATATGTGTTGAACACCACTATACGCAAACAAATACAAATAACGTAAATAGGACACGAGCCTCCACACATTGAAAAAAAAAGATAAATGTATAATATTTAAAGGATTATGCAGAATAGAAATACGATTCTGAACCTTTAAATCCGGATATATTAATTGCTGTACAGACATCTCCATGTCAATGATGACAGACTAATTGGTGTACAGACATGACAATGATGACAACTGGATATATAGGTACACACATGCATCCTGTTTCGACCACCATGTTGGGATGTTCCCGGATAATGCATACAAACTTATGTGATAGTATGTCAGTGACTTATTGACCGTTTTGTAGTTTTCTCCATGCAATACGGTTTCAATAGTCAGTAAACAAGACCGACACGATTTAATTGTTATTATTGCCAAACATGGCGTTAAGCTTCCATTCACCTAACATGATTTTGAGTCTACTACATTTTTGGATAGTTGACATGTATCGCACGTACCCTATTTATATTAACCGCATTGGTGGTGTAATGGTTAGCGTTCTCGCCTCGAGTGTGGTAGATCGTGGATTCGAGCCCCGATCGGGTCAAACCAAAGACTATGAAATAGGCATTTGGTGCTCGCAGCTTTAAGGAAAATGAGCAAAGACTGGTTGGCTCGGAATCAGGATAATGTGTCCAGGTGATGCGATATGTCTATCCTCCGACTGTTTCAGTGAGCTAGCACTGATAAAAATCCAACTAAGCGTATTGGTCTAGTGCAAAGCGGACCTCATCACCATATCATCGAAAACTAACTTGTTCTCGCCATGACATACCCCAGAAAATGCTGAATTGGCGTTA
>MJUT01054663.1:896099-910708 GCA_002080005.1 Gigantidas platifrons
TTGCCCTATCATGTGCCTTTACGTTCCGAGTTCCGTGTTGTCATGTCCGTTACGATTTCCGCATAAAAAACGATGTTCGGTACATCTTTACCTCCAGTTGTTGGTAGGAGAGCTCATGTCTTATTTACGTTAATTGTGTTTGCTTACGCATTGTGGTGTCTAACATACATATTGTGTAGTGTATTTGTTTTGTTTTTCCTCGTCTTGTGTGACCTGTGTTGCCAGTTTCTGTCTATTTTTGAGTGCCCCTTCTTTATTCTCTAACGTTTATTTGACGGTATCAAAATAATAGCAATGGTGTACAAATGCATAGTACATATGGTAAAGGGATTTTCTTTGGTTCAGTAGAAATATAAAAAACATTGGTAATCAGAGTCCGTAAATAGAAGAAGGACAGACAACACAATGGACAAAAGATAAAAGACAAAGGGACAAACATCGATCTACAAAACATACATATGAAATTAAAGATCGAGTAATACGAACCCCAATAAAAACCATGGGTGAACTCATGTGCTCCGAATTGGTAAGCAGTTCCTGTTCCACTAGTGGCACCCGTCGTGTTAATCTAGTTAATACAAACCCGGTGACAAGTCATTAATAAGGAAAGTACCGTGAAGTGCTTACGACAAGTGGAACATATCCTTGGTTATTTGTGACACAGATATTCCATAATGGTCAATCAACTTTTGAAGCGCTAACTTCAACTTAACCAATAGGAACCCTTGGTTCAGTAGCTTTCTTGTTAGCAGCAACCCTCTATCAAGGATATTCTTATAGGAACCACGAGCTCTGGAACATCGTATCTACTGAGAGATATATACTCCATATGCAGGTGCTACTGGAATATTACTTCTAATAATGGAAAATTCACAATGGGAAAATTGAAATCTTCTCTTTTGTCGTAATGTTTCGTTCTTAACCACTCCTCACTGTCTAACTATTGAGAAATATTGGTAGGACAATGATCACTTATAAATGTATCCTTCTGCTGAAAATGGATGAAAAAAGATATTACATTATCAAAATGGGATATAATTAAACATTAAAAGAAAAAGAAAAGTAGAAAATTAAGATAATGCTATAAAAATAATAGATTATTTTATCTAAGCATATGCAGTACCAAATATAGCTGATATATTGTATATTGATGTAAGAATTATACATTTTTCTTATAGTTTTGGGAATGGTCTGCAGACAAAGAAGTTCGGCAAGGAGTAAACTGTTTGGTACCTGTGGGAGAAAATGATGTCAGAATAGTAGACTGTGACTTCCAAAATATTGTTCAGTGGGAATATCACATAGTAAATAACTATTATATTAAATCATTCATGCATGCAAAACCATGTTGAGACACTTTTGACATGCGCAGGTTTAGAATTTTAAAGTAAAAAAGGCGGAATGCACAAAATAAAATGAAAAACAAACAAAATATTCATTGTATTTTCGCCTAAATCATGGCCACGATGGTATAAACTTATAAGTGACGTGCACATATATGTGGACGCTATTTTTGTTCCGGTTACTCCGATATGTTTCATCATGAAACTGGTACAGCGTCAATTTTTATCTGGCAATAACGAACAATGACATGAGATAAGTGTTTATTTATTTATGATATAAAAGAACTATTCCATAATATGGTCATTTTCATTATAATTTTCCTTTTTAGGATAACGTGTTAGAATGCTTAGAAGCTGGTCTTTGTCTGACGGCATCGAATGACAATTCAGTGAAACTACAGAAATGTACAGGAAGTAATAATCAAATATGGTTATGGGACAGAAAGACTTGAACGAATTCTAATATTTTGATGAAAATCATAAAATGTCTGAGTCCAACAAAGAGAAAACAATACTATATGATATTAGCCCACTTGAAGACAGGATTTTAAGCAATCAAGTTTTTGTTGATTTATTTATCATTATTGGTGTGATTTTCCTGTGTTTTAAAGTAAACTATAAATGGGCGCAAGTAAAGGAGAATATAATAGATAAGTGTCCATAATTTGTAATTCTAGTCGGATATTAAAGACTATGCGTAATCAACTGGTAACTCGTCAATGGTAGTTGTAAATAGTCATTTAACAGGAGCAGCTATATTGTTTGCTTGTTTTTGTTTTATGGTGTTTAACGCCACATTCAACACTATTTCAGCTATATCGTGGAGGTCAGTTTTATTGGTGGGGAAAACCGGAGGACCAGAAAAAAACCACCGACCTGTCGCAAGTCACTGATAAACTTTATCACTTATTGTTGTACACCTCCCCTTGATCGGGATTCGAACTCACAACATCAGAGGTGATGGGAACTGATTGCATAGGTTGTTGTAAATCCAACTATCATACGATCACGACCACACGCCAACCCAGCTATATGGTATAAAGTCCACCAATCACATGAGCATATGTAAAAGTACTCCTTTTTTTAATGAAGATAGTTTATTTCACTTGGTTGTATGTTGAAAACTATGTGAAGAAATGGTACATATAAAATATGTAATTAAATGTTAATATGTCAGGAATATCAGATATTATCTTCAGCCCAAATATGATTGAATCTATGTGTATTGTAATATCTCTATGGGAAGATTGGTGCATGACCTATAAATACAGCTGTTTCTGGAACTGAAAGTACTATTTATAGAGTCGGGGCTCTACCGGTATCTACGGCTGCACTACAAAATTTATCATCGGGTTTGTAATTAGAGTAACACGACGAGTGGAACTAGTGGAGCAGGAACTGCTTACCCTTCCGAAGCACCTGAGTTCACCCCCTGTTTTAGTGGGGTTCGTGTTACTCGATCTTTAGTTTTATATGTTATATTTTGTAGATCGTTGTTTGGCCTTTTGTCCCTTTTTCTTTTGGCCATTGTGTTCTCTGTCCTTCTTCGAATTACGGATTCTCATTACCCCTTTTGCATCTTCAAGCTCTTCTAAAAGGTGCCCTGACAGAACGTAGAGAGGTCATGCACCTTTTAGAACATCCACAAAAGGTTAAAACTCAAAGCAAAATTGCCGGGAAGGCTAAAAATATCCCAAATATTGTGGGAAATTTGAAAGAAATTAATAGTGTGCTTACACACACCCCCCCCCTTTTTTTTTTTACAAAGTCCGACATTGGTTATTTATCATACATACCATATGCACCAGATAAACTTGAGAGATCACTTGTGGTGGTGGTTTTCCGGTACATGATCCCTAAGGCTCCTCTTCACGTTAATATCGATTTTTGAAAGATGAAATAGTATCACTTTTTCTTTCATTTCGTCATTCCAAAAAAAAACAACAACAAAAAAACCCAGAACATAGTAACATATGGACAGTTGTAATAGTATGTATGTTAACAATGTGATCCAAAGGTAGAAAACTAATACCTATATGTATATGACTGTGTAGTTAAAAACATATTATCACATTTTAGATGCTTCAACTATTCCTAGTTTAATAAACATAAAGCATGTGCATTGCATATATTATCTAATCAGAGACTATCTTTGGTATTTATATTAAATATCATGATTTTCTTTGCTTGATGGTTGCTAGTAGTTAAGTTGAAGTCATCACTTCAAAATGTTTGCGGTCGCCATCATGACTTGGTTAATCGCTATGGAATATCTGTGTCACAAATGGACACGGATATGTTCAATTTGTAATAATTTCTTCCTGTTCCCATTCATGACATGTAACACGAAATCTAACCGAAATTAATAGTGTGTGTACACTTTTTTTTACAAAGTCGGATATTGTTTTTTTAATCATACATACCATATACACCAGATAAACTTGAGTGATCACGTTAGCATTGATTTTTTGAAACATAAAATAGTATCACTTTTTCTTTTACTTCGTCATTCAAAAAAAAAAAGAAAGAAAAAAACCCCAGAACATAGTAACATATGGACAGTTGTAATAGTATGTATATTAACAATGTGATCCAAAGGTAAAAAAACCTAATACCTATATGTATATGACTGTGTAGTTAAAAACATATTATCACATTTTAGTTGCTTCAACTATGCATAGCTTAAACAAGCATAACACATGTGCATTGCATATATTACTAATATACTAGTATCTAATCAGAGGCTATCTTTGGTATTTGATATTAGTATGCTTGTGGTTCCTATCATGATTTTCTTTGCTCGAGGCTTGCTAGTAGTTAAGTTGAAGTCATCACTTCAAAAAGTTTACGGTGGCCATCATCACTTGGTAAATCATTACGGAATATCTGTCTCACAAATGATCATCAATACGTTCAGTGTGTTATTATTCCGTCCTGTCCTCGTTCATGACTTGTTTTACAAACGAGTAACACGACAGGCGTCACTAATGGAGCAGGAACTGTTTACCCATATGACTTCACTCCAGGTTTTCTTTAGCTTGGTGCGTATTGCTCAATCTTTAGTTTCCTGCATAGTGTTTTGTAGTTCATTTTTGTCTTTGTCCCTTTTCTTTTGGCCATTGTATTGTCTGTCCTTCTTCGATGTACAGCTTCTGATTACTCCTTTGGTATCTTTTGGCCATTGTATTATCTGTCCTTCTTCGATGTACAACTTCTGATTACTCCTTTGGTATCTTTTGGCCATTGTGTTGTCTGTCCTTTACAGCTTCTGATTACTCCTTTGGTATCTTTTGGCCATTGTGTTGTCTGTCCTTCTTCGACATACAGCTTCTGATTACTCATTTGGTATCTTGTGGCCATTGTATTGTCTGTCCTTCTTCGACATACAGCTTCTGATTACTCATTTGGTATCTTTTGGCCATTGTATTGTCTGTCCTTCTTCGACATACAGCTTCTGATTACTCCTTTGGTATCTTTTGGCCATTGTGTTGTCTGACCTTCTTCGACATACAGCTTCTGATTACTCCTTTGGTATCTTTTGGGTATTGTGTTGTCTGACCTTCTTCGACATACAGCTTCTGATTACTCCTTTGGTATCTTTTGGCCATTGTGTTGTCTGTCCTTCTTCGACATACAGCTTCTGATTACTCCTTTGGTATCTTTTGGCCATTGTGTTGTCTGTCCTTTACAGCTTCTGATTACTCATTTGGTATCTTTTGGCCATTGTATTGTCTGTCCTTCTTCGACATACAGCTTCTGATTACTCCTTTGGCATTTCCTTTGTAGTACACACAATGAATAGGTATATATTATTCCCGTTCTACATTTAATGGGTATAAAAACAAATGGTTTAATTGTTCATTTCTCTAAAATTATCTTGTTAATGGGCATAAAGGTGCGCTCGCATGGTCAATTTTTATCTTCAATTTCCCATCAAACTTTACTAATGCTCCTCTTTCATATACAAATTCAACAGTACACCCATCAAACTGCCTTCTTATATGTCCTACACCCGTTAAACGTGTTTGACGACTTTCAAATTCGAGCTTGAAACAAATAGAGGTTTGAATTGAATTTGAAGTAAACATTTGACTGTGGAAACGCACCTTAACTGCATGTAAACTTAATGATAGTAGCAATTTAAGACACCAATCATTTATTTAATTTGAACAACAGGGATAGGGTTGTGATGTTTAACGCCACTTAGCAATGCTTTAATTGTTAATGTATATTATTTAGATATAAGACAAACAAGCAAAATTGAAATACTATTATATGTTTGTACAGAAAAAAGAATGGCATACCTCTTGACTTTATAGGTTTTAGGTTTCTGTTGTTTAACGCCACATTCAACAATATTTCAGTTAAATCGTGGAGGTCAGTTTTATTGGTGGAGGAAACCGGAGCACCTAGAGAAATCAACCAGCTTGCCATAAGTCACTGACAAACTTTAGTACATAATGATGTATGGGGTACACCTCGCCTGAGCGGAGTTCGAACTCATAACGTTAGTGGTGATAGACAGTTTGAACAATAACATATATTTAAATTAACCAACTGTTACATCAACTTTAGTAGATAGTATTATGTCATATTCAGTTATATTCGATCAAGCGATGTATCTAGGATTTATTGGCAATTATAAAATGTATGTTATTCGCAGAATTCACATAAAAGTTGTAATTATGCTTTCAACTGGGAGCTTGCTAGCAGTGTTAATAATACAACAAATGAATTTGGTAAATGTGTTTCATGGCACAATGTTACAACAAACACATGGTCATAGAATTCAAAAAAATAACAGACAATTTAATGCAAGAAAGGAAAATATTAAAAGGAATATTACTGGTATAGGAAGGCAGCGTCTGTATGGACCAGGTAAGGAATTGACCTATCCAGCATGGGGCTATGTGCCTATAGATAAAAAAAAAATTACGTCTATAACTTTTCTCGGTAAAAATAATTGTACTTTAGTATTATTCGTATAAATAGCTTTAAGTACACTTTTTTTTATCAAATTAAAAAATTAATCACTGCTGTTATATTAGTATTAAACATCCAATATCAAAACCGTGTTTTCTATCTGCTTTGTCACACATGGTACACGATACAGTAACTCCTATAATACCTTTATTCTTTTTGTCGTTATTTGCCCCACTTTTATATTTCGTACTATTAGAGCAGCCCTTGGGGAGCTATCAGTGTTATATTTGTGTTCAGGTGAATAGGAAAATACAGATGAAGAACGGCTATATGCTTGTTAATTGGAAATTCCGTTTAGAAAAATTTAGTAACACTTTTTACGTATTTTGTCCAGGAACTTCAGAAGACATAGTTTCTCCACTACCTCTAGCTCACACAAAAACATGACCGTCGTGGTCGTTGTCATATGGTAGTTAAATTTACAACTACATGTGAAATCAGTGCATATCACCACTAAACTTGTGAGTTCGAACCCCTTTCATGGCGAGCTGTACCCGATACAACATTATGTGATAATGTTTTTCAGTGACTTGCGACATGTCGGTGGTTTATCCGGGTATTCATTTTTCCTCCACCAATAAAAGTGACCACCACGGTACATCCGAAATATGGTTGAAATTGGCGTTAAATACCATTAACCAAACCAATAAAAAAAACACCACTCGCTCTATGGACGGACGTTAATGAGTACATGGTATTAGGACAATACGGTCGTATTTATCAAATTTGTCAACAGTGGTCGTTGATGGTCCGTTGCAATGTTAACGTTTATGATCCTATCGTCTTTCTCACTTGTAGCAATAAACACAGTCTTCCACAAGCATATGCTAAGGGTAGTCCTTACAAAGACTCATTTTAGGGCTAATTCCCCACAGGCATATCTTATGACTAATCCTTCCGAAGACACATCATATGGTCAAAATAAAAACATATATTCAATTTGGTACGCGCGACGCTTTTCTGTGATATCCGTCATCAGGAACGCTCAAAATCAAAAGAATGGACAGTTGAGAATTACCTAAATGATCATGTGTTTTAATCTACCATGTTATCGTTAAGATTACAGCTGAACTACTGCTCATAATGAGGATACCTCACCTCACCTATCCTCTTCACACCTGGTGGTGCATACGGCCTTGATGTACTGCCTTGATTTGTCTCTGCCTTTGACTACTGTCTTTGCCATTACCAAACTGTTCATCCATCCCTAGTTTATCTCTTTTTGTCTCTACCGTCATTTTCCAAGTTGTTTTGGTCGTCCAATTTTACATTTTCCTTCAGGTTGTCACGTCAATGCCGTTTGACAATTCCTGTTTTTGTCCGTATGTAAGACATGACATATCCACCTCTGTCTGTTATATAATAACTTCGCTTGCATACGTTGTTTAAGTTCTACGTTGCTATTCCTCATTTGATATTGTGTCTGGCCATCTTGTTCTATTCATTTGTCTAAGGCATCTATTGTTCGGAATGCATCTAGTTTCGTTTTTTTCCTGTTGTGTTGTTTTCCAAGTTTCACTGCCTTAAGCTAGAACTTATATCACTTAAACTATTAAATCGCTATGAAAAATATTGAGTAGTTCCGAACACTAAAAATCAATCAAATCAATCAAATTACGGCTTTTGTTTATCCATTTTGATGTCCTCAAACTTGTCTTGTAAGTAATCTATAAGATATTATTTCATCTAGGTGAGTTAGGAACTGGTGTGACAATCAACGAAACATACCTATCACCAGACGATAGGAGAAGATACGGAGAAGGAATGAAGAAACATCAGATGAATGAATTTGTATCAGACCTGATTTCTTTACATCGATCTTTAGATCCTGACATGATAGATCCTATGTGAGTATACCATAGTAATGTTTAGAGAGTAAATAGTCTAAGTATCATGTATCTAATTAGACAATCGAACACTATCGCATTTTTATCAATGTGTATAACTTCTGTTATATATATGTACGACAAACAGTGCAGGATTTACCATTGTACTTAGGTGTGCTTAAGTACAGGGCCTCGTTGGCCGGGGGACCCACCTTCCTGCCAAAAATATTTTTACGACGGATTTTGCTGATGTGGTGCAATTTTAAAGTTGTGGGAGTTCTGTTTCGGAGCGAATATTCAAGACACCTCCTTCAGGGCCCAAGTAAAGGGGCCTCATAACTTACCTAGCACAGGGCCTCATAACTTACCTAGCACAGGGCCTCATAACTTACCTAGCACAGGGTCTCATTTGTCCTAAATCCGGCACTGACGACAAAATACAGTGGTGTATTGTATTGTCTTGTGTACTCTATATATAATATTTAAACAATATGTCTTTACTCAACATTTGCTAGATTTGCTTTGATTTAAATATCTTAGTTATATTTTCTGTCGAAAATATTTACGAATACAGTCAAACGTGCGTTTAAAGGCCACCTCTATATAATAAATCTCTGTCTATAAAGGGCACCTCTATATAATAAATCTCTGTCTATAAAGGGCACCTCTATATAATAAATCTCTGTCTATGAATGTATGAATGGCAGCCTCATTTTCCTCATTAATGAATGGTGCATATAATTGTAGCCTGTATATAACGGTAACTGCCCATAAAGGCCACATTGTCAGGTTCCTTGGGTTGCATTCAGATACAGGTTTGACTGTAATTGTTTTTGTTTTTTTAAAGAAATCCTGTTTTCAGTTTCGTCTTGAAATACGCTTTGTTTAAATTTACACAGAGATGTGATACATTTGACTAATTGAACAAAATACAGCATTCTACCCAAAATGTCGACAGGGGTTTTAAACTGTGCAGTACAGCAACATATTAAACAATAAAGGTTTTTGACGTTCTGTGTATGTATTTTCCATTGACGAATATGTTCTTATGTTACTTGTTTAGATGAGTAGAGGTTTGCTTTTCCATAATACGCAGTTCTATAAATACATATGTAACATGTATGCATCTTTGTTTTATTTGTTTTATAGTTCCCTGCATTTCCTTTGATCTCGGCACGTGGTTATCACCAGGCTTACTTCGTTCACGCGGTGGTCCGGTCGGGTTCAGTTGCTTTGGGAATATTAACACCGCTTCCTACCGGGAAGGGGTGTTCCGAGTATTCTGAATATCAGACGATGCCCACTATCGTTTTGGCTATGAAACACTCTTACCATTTAGTAACGCATGTTACTAAGCTAAAACCGTTGTCATTACACCTTTATAATATTTCAACATGAGCCACATTTAATAATCTAAGGGGCCGTCGCGGTCGTGATCGTATAGTAGTTGGATTTACAACTACCTGTGCAATCAGTGCCTATCACCATTAAAGTTGTGAGTTCAAAATCCGTTCATGGATACAACATTATATGATTAAGTTTGTCAGCAACTTGCAACAGGTCGTTGGTTTTTCACCGGGTCCTCCGGTTTCCTCCACCAGTAAAACTGACCGCCGCGATATAAATGAAATACTGTTGAAAGTGGCGTTAAACACCATAAACCAACCAACCACATTATACAAACATATAAACAGCGATCCGGTTACATAAGTATAAGACTGTTTGATGTAATCATATTTATATAAATATGAAACCTATGTGTAATCACTGACTCCATTTATTTTTTTTTTCAGTTGTGCAAATATTAAATATGATAACTTATATCCCTGTACAATAATCATAGCCTTCAGGAACGAGGCTTGGAGTACTCTTATTAGGCTAGTGCACAGTATTTTAGATCGCACACCACATGACTTAATAGAGGAAATACTATTGGTTGATGATGGATCGACAGATGGTATACAATTAATCTATTTTATCCTGCACTGGTTCTATTTGAGCAGTCAAATTGTATTAACTGGTTAATTTTTTGCTAGATACAGTCAACGGCCAGGATAGAGTTTTTTTTTCTGGTTCCTTATTCATGTTGCGCGACGGTAAGAAACGGTAACAGTATAAGTACGGACTTCAAAGAGGACACCATAATAAAAGAAAACTATTAAAAATACGCTTAATTGTTTCTGCTCTTTTCATAGGATTTGGAAGTTGTTTTAGACTTCTTGACATAGCAGGATAAACACAGTATACGTCGGTAAATTTAAAATGTATTTGCACTTGCTGTGAAACAGGCTAGCAAAGTTCGCCAGAGGGTTGCTTTTCTTCCTGTTTCTAAAGCTTGTGCAAATACAAATGTACATTTTATATTTGCCGACATATATTGTCTACTTAATGTCTTCTATGGTACATGTAGCGTAAACATGACCACATAAAACAGATAATTATATACAAAACATTCAAATTCAATACAAATGGGAGGGGGGATCATGGAAGCGCGAAAACAAAGATAAAAAAATATGCAGATTAATTAGGAATTTTCTCATCTCGTCTGTCTGAGATATACATGTAACCAGTAAGACACCCTGTTATGGTTGATGATTATAAAAGTAATACATGTTTTTAAATCATGGAAACGCGAAAACAAAGACAACTCAATTTTTTTTAACAATATCCACTTTGACAGTGTTCCAAATAGCGCATCTTTCGTCATTTTATGAATTCATGTCATTACTATATGAATGAAAACGTATATATCTAATCTAGTGCGCATGACGCGTTTTTTTGGATAACCTTCATCAGGTACGCTCAAAATAGAAAGATTGGAAAGTCAAATAATTTACAAGTGTTCGGTCTTCCGAATTGTTTTCTCAATATTTCAGATTTTTAAAGGTATTAGAATATTATATTCGCAGTAAACATTTTCACCTTTCAAGATTATATAGAGATTATGTTTTTTTCTCTCCATTTTTCTGTCAAACTAGAAAGGTGTATCCATAGATAAATATGTATTTCAGTTCAAACAATTATCAATTTCCCTGATAATGATGTTCAATAGTTAAGATTCCTGAAGTTATTTTTGTATTGTTAGAATATCCTTGGATTACAAGTGCCGTCGTGGTCGTGATCGTATGGTAGTTCTATGCAATCTGTGCCTATCACCACTACTAGCGTTGTAAGTTCGAATCCCGCTCATGGCGAGGTGTGCTCGATACAATATGTGATACTTTATGCGATAAAGTTTGTCAGTCACTTGTGACAGGTCACTGGTTTTCTCTGGTTTTCTCCAATAAACTGACCGCCACGATATAACTAAAATATTGATGGAGGTGGCGCTAAACACCATTACTCTAGATTACGCATATCATTGAGCAGAAGTGATTGTTGTGATTTCCTCTTTTGCAATTCAAAATTAAATTAAGATCCGTGAAAAATATAAAGCAACATGTTAGTTATGGTCAACGAGAGTTGTTTTTGTTTCATAATCTATAAAACTTATATAAATCCGAATGGACATAAGTCCATGCATGTGATAACCGTAGCAGATGTTTCAGGATAGTTTTGGTAATGAAAGTCACTTTGTTTTATTGTTTTAATTATTATCTACATAATAACACATCTTTTTAAGTACATGTCCAATCAGTGCATATCACCACTAAAGTTGTGAGTTCGATCTCCGTTTATGGCGAGGTGTACTCGATACAACATTATGTGATAAAGTTTGTCAGTTACTTGTGATAGGTCGGTGGTTTTGTCTGGGTACTCCGGTTTCCTCCACCAATAAAACTGACCCCCACGATATAACTGAAATGTTGATAGTGGCGTTAAACACCATAACCACAAACCATACATCTTTTAATAGTGATTTATTTCAATTGGTTTACACATATACCCATTAACGGAGAATTTAAATTAAATTTAATAATAACTAATTATCACTATCTTGTTGATGCTGTAATATGTTCCTAAATTAGAGAACGACAATATCGGACCGGTAATATCTGGCCTATTACCCCAAATAATTACTTGTAATGGGAACACCTTCAAATATCAATATAACAAACGATTACCATTCGTTTTTTGTATTTTTGTTCAATGAAAATTAATTCACATTTTTCTTGCAGATCATTTAAAATACAGACTTGATTTTTACATGTCTTTCCTACCAAAAGTACGAATCATACGCATTTTTACAAGCATTGGTAGAATGGCTGCCTTACAACAAGCAGTTAATGTGCGAAGGCAAAGTATTTTGCAGTTTTTGACTCGCATTGCGAAGTTGCTGAAGGTAAGTTATACATAAGTTAATATAGGCCCTTTTATCTGACGTCATGGTTTTGACTCACATCGTGAAGCCTCGGAAGATACGATAAGGTATAAGTTATTTCATCTCATTATCACATTTGTATAATACTGTTATTTTTGCATAGTCGATATGACTGGAAATGACCCATCGGTATCAATGTTCAGAGCTTGAACAGATTCCACGTGTTTCTGTCTCAAGACGCATGTGCGGTCGTCTGCAAGTTGTAATCAGGAAAGAACAACTCCAGTTGTTGTTGATAAAAAAAACGAAAATAAGAAAACATTTGCTGAAGGATCCTGACAGAGATGCTTACAACTCATCTAGGCAAATCTCATCATTTATGTTTGGAACTCTTCCTTTTTATTATTACAAGCGATAACAAAGAATACAAAAATGTGACATTTTCGTTGTGACTCGTCCATATTTTATCTTACAAAACTCTCTGAATCCAAAATGCTTAGATTTTCCATATCAAATTACACTCCTGCTACAGTATGCTTATTATATTTTAGATTTTAATATTTAATAAATAAAAAAAAAACCATTGGATTACATTTTCCACATCAGTTCTTGTAATATCAGCCTTCAGGAAAACCATTGACCGATATGGAAGTATCGGGATGATACCAGGTCCGATATAGAAAATGTCGCTTTGAAAATATAAAATTAAACGTTTCGAGATTTATTTCATGACAACACCAACAACAAAATAATTCTGTCATCACATCAATCTTTGGTTTATGGTGTTTAACGCCTCTTTCAACAATAGTTCAGTTCTATCGTTGCAGTCAGTTTTATTGGTGGAGGAAACCGAAGTACCCGGAGAAAACCACTGACCTGTCGAAAGTCACTAACAAACTGTATCGCATAATGTTGTTTCGATTACACCTCGCCATGAACAGGGTTCGAACTCACAACTTTAGTAGTGAAAGGCACTGCTTGCACAGGTAGTTGTAAATCCAACTACCATGCGATCACGACCACGACAACCCCTTCATCACATCAATATGTCATTGATATTTTGTGAGAAGCTTCGATGCCTTTCCACTTACAGTTATAATTGATTAAGAAATGACAGTGGCTGATATAGGTCGCGCAAAACCTTTAACTGAGTCTGCTATAAAGAGAACAGAACAGGCCCCGAAGCCACAAAACTTGCTGAGCAAACTTTTTTTGCTCAAATCTGTGTTCTCGGTCAATCAAATTTGAGTATTTCCTTATTTGAGAATATTCTCAGACTTAAGAAAATTCTCAAGTTTTATGGCGCCGGGGCCAGAAGTTTACAAGCACGACCGAAGATTAAGTAAAATTGTGTTCTTATGGTTCGTAGACCAAGAGTTATAAAAATAACCCGTTTATATATCTTTCTATTATTGACAGAAAATTATCAAAATTTGGTCATCAGTACTTACTTCGGATTAAGAACACTGGAGATCATGCCTAATTAACGAACTAACGTTGTGAGTTCGAATCCCGCTGTGGTGAGTTGTACTCGATAAAACATTATGTGATACAATTTGTCAGTGACTTGCGGCAGGTCGGTGGTTTTTTCCGGGTCCTCCGGTTTCCTCCACCAATAAAACGATATAACTGAAATGTTGTTGAAAGTGGCGTTAAGCACCATAACCCTAACCCATAATTAGAGATAATGCACACATTTTAGCTGATTTACTAAATGTACATCTTTTATTTCAGGGTGGCTGCAACCATTACTGCAACGACTTAAAGAAAACCACAAACTGTTCGTTACACCGCTGATAGCCAATATCTATCATGATACATTTCAGTACTATATTCCAAACTATTTCTTTATGAGTGCGAATTCAATGTCATTTGATTTCTTTCTTGATCCACAATGGTCACCTTACAAGACAGAATATATAGAATCACTTGACCGTACCACACCTATCAGGTAATTATATAATATCCTTATTTGCTTATTTTTGTTATGGTTACAATTTATTCAATAAAATGAAAAACAAAAAAATACCAGACTATAGGAACAGTCCGAAAAACAAAAAATACCAGACTATAGGAACAGTCCGAAAAACAAAAAATACCAGACTATAGGAACAGTCCGAAAAACAAAAAATACCAGACTATAGGAACAGTCCGAAAAACAAAAAATACCAGACTATAGGAACAGTCCGAAAAACA
>MJUT01054663.1:921055-942616 GCA_002080005.1 Gigantidas platifrons
ACTTTTAGATCTTGTGTCCACTTGTTATATTTCACACTGTGTTATATACCCACTTTTAGATCTTGTGTCCACTTGCTATATTTCACACTGTGTTATATACTCACTTTTAGATCTTGTGTCCACTTGTTATATTTCACACTGTGTTATATACTAACTTTTAGATCTTGTGTCCACTTGTTATATTTCACACTGTGTTATATACTAACTTTTAGATCTTGTGTCCACTTGTTATATTTCACACTGTGTTATATACTAACTTTTAGATCTTGTGTCCACTTGTTATATTTCACACTGTGTTATATACTAACTTTTAGATCTTGTGTCCACTTGTTATATTTCACACTGTGTTATATACTAACTTTTAGATCTTATGTCCACTTGTTATATTTCAAACTGTGTTATATACTAACTTTTAGCGAGCACAGAGAGCTCTACAGCAACATGGGCATGCAACACCCGGTCTGCCTAATGATGAGATTGAAATCCTTTCGTCCGGAAGTTGATAAAAGTTGGCGTGTAATATAGTATAAAAGTCAAAGTCGATAGATGGTTGTCTTAAGTATTTTTTTCGGAATTTTTTTTTATGTCAACAATAAAAAAACTATATATTTTGTGATATTCAACTTTCACTCAAATATATACACACTGCCAGACAGAAATGCTGTGTTCGCATCTAGGCAATGCCTACTCCATATTAGATCTTATTATTTTGTTGTTTATTATTTTCAGGATAACACGATACGGCTTAGAAGAAGTGGTCAGTGTCTAACAGGAAATACTAACAGAATTATACTCGCAAAATGTACCGGAAATGATGAACAGATATGGATATGGAATAGAAAGAATTGAATGATGCACTAATATCTATAATATTTTATGATGATTTAACAAATGGCTTTTTTTTTACTTTTACGTTATACCGGGGTCCTATGGTACCGAGGTAGCTAAATTTATACATATAACATCTATTACATACTCATATAGATATCTTGAATTTGATTAGTCTAAAGAACGTCACATGTCATTTGACATTCCGTTCGATCAACCGTTGGACGTTAGGTCGCATGGTTATATCAACCACACGCGGGGGAAACCCCATGGAAATTCCATTGTGAGCCTCACGTGTTTCTAAATCCTGTTACTTCCCTTGGCACATAACAACAACATGGCGGCGTACGAAAGGTTTGTTCGCCAGGCAGACGAAGAAATAAACCACTTGCTGGACCAAATAATTATGGCACTGTGTAGGATATTCGATGTAATAGAACAATTATCAACCTTGTGAGAGTGTGATATGACGGATTGTCTCCTCTCAAAAGTTTATGCCACCCTCCGGTGATATAAATAATCTTTCTCTGGGAGACAATCCGTCATATCACACTTTTACAAGGTTGATAATTATATAATATAGACCTAGTAGACGCTTATTTATATGTCACTACAGTAAATAAATGATCTAGCATAAATAAAATATCATATTGATATCTTGTATTTTCCATAACTGTTGAAATAAAATGAAAAACTGTTCCATAATATAATTGAAAAATCGTTGGAAAAAAAGTAAACCCGATACCACTAACAGACATGTACATATACAGCTCATTTTGTCTTCGCTTGGTACAGACAAAACAAAGTGGTGGGGTTAAACTAGTATTATGGAATCAAACTTCATCCTAAATCATGCAAGTTTGTTTTTTTTTACAATTGAGAGTAAAATACCAAGCCTATCATATAACTGAGTGAACAGCGTTGTTGTAAAGGACACAAACTATTTAATCTTTTAGACACAGACGAGAATAACAAATCTACATGAAAAAGAGACGATTCGAGCAAAAGAGCGATACGGATAAACTAAAACAAAAAATGAAATAAACAAAAGAACAAAAAACACGGATGACACGAACTTCCTACAAAAACCTGACGTTATACCAGATGCTACTTTAGACCTAGGTTCTTTTCTGAAGAGAAAGTTTAAATGGGGATATCAACAATTCAACTGATATCAACAAAACGAACTACTAACTCTAACCTCAATTTATTGACCACGGCATATGCCAGTGGAAATCCAGATCATGCATTTGGACAGGCACAAAAATGTGACGGGGTTAAAAACGTGTGAATGGGACACCATTCCTCTTGTCTAATAAAAACAAAGATATATTCCATGTAATGCGGTATGGTTAATGTGTCTTGTCTAATGTGTGACAACCGTTGTCAACTGTTACTTTCTGGAAATATGTAATAATTTAGCATGTTATGACAAATTACATAAGCAACATGATAATTAGCCCACTTATTACAAGGGAGATAACCTTTGTTTTTATAGTAATTATATTATTCTCTTGCATTAGCATCCTGTCTTTCGTTGTGATCGTATGTTAGTTTGATTTATAAATACATATGCAGTCAGTGCCTATCACCACTAACATTGTGAGTTCGAATCCCGCTCAGGCGAGGTGGAATCGATATTTAACATAATGTGATAATGTTTGTCAGTGACTTGTGTCAGGTTTCATCCACCAATAAAACTGACCGTCACGATATAACTGAAATATTGCTGAAAGTGGCGTTAAACATCATAATCCTAACTAACCCCTGTCTTCAATGTCATTTTGATCTTGTTATGGTTTACATACCATAAAATGAACGTTGAATGCTAATGCATTTTTAATATGTTTATTGAAACAAAACAATTTGAGAAGAACATGAATTATATACTTGGATATCATCTTTGCCAGCCAACGAATACAATCCATTACTTCTTGACTGCTTTACCCGGATATTCGTGATCACACGGTTTGGGTTTGAGTTAGATACAGCCATCGATAATAACAGCCAACCAGAATGCGTTTTGCAAAAACATGTGTTTTATAGGGAAATGGAAATAGATATGGACACCTTTATATTTTGTCTTTATATTTTGTCTGCCAACACGATATAACTGAAATACTGCAAATAACAGCACTTTTATCTTGTACAATGAGCGGCGATCTCTTACCACCCCAACTTCTTTATCAGGGAAAGACAGAAAATTGTCATCCTAAAAATGATTTCCCGGAAGAATGGGATATCTGGCACTCCGAAAATCACTGGAGAAACGAAAGTACAATGCTTCGGTTTGCTGATGAAATTCTTATCCCGTATGAGAGGGAAATGCGTGATAAACTTGATCTTCCGCTGAAGCAACCCGCGCTCGCAGTGTTTGATGTTTTTGATGCTCACCTTGTGAATTCATTTATCACTAAATTGGAACGTGCCGGAATAAAAGTTGCATTCATTCCTGGTGGATGTACCGGAGAATTACAACCACTAGATCTCTCCGGTAATGCACAATTTAAGGATGCCGTGAAAACTCAGTTTGTATCTTGGTATGCAAATCAGATTTCAGATCAACTGAAGTGTGGGAAGTCCGTCGAGGAATGCGATGTTGATCTCAAACTAACGGCCGTGAAACCAGCCAATACTAGGTGGATTATAAGTGCCTGGGAAAAGCTAAAAGTTCAAACTAATGTTATCAAAACTGGATGGTACAGGTCAGGAATGCTCTATGAAAAGTCTGTGTAAATTGTAATACTGTGGAACGAAATCCTGTCTATACCATATATAATGAAGTATAACATTTACTAGTACTCTGCATTAAATTAATTGTCAGTATCTTACAAATAAAGTTCTTATGAAAATTAATTATGTTAATTTAACTAATTTAACTACGCATACATGACTTTGTGTTGTCTAACGGATATCGATCTATACCAGAAAATGGTGTTTGCTAGGCTATATATGTTCTTGTTTCTTACACACTTTAGACCGACTTGTTCTCGGATATAAACTTTCGCGATTTTGCATTCTACCGGGAAAGTCGCGAAGGTTTATAGCACGCGAACAAAAGTTGGTTTGCAGTAATATTGTTGAAAAAGGCGTTAAACACCATTAACCATAAACCTAGATGTTGTCTGAGGGATTGCCAAGATAAAGCACAGAATAATTTTGTTGACACATTCACAAGAGGTCAAGTGAATGCGTTGTGCTGATTGTCAAGAAATTATAT
The DNA here is from genome assembly GCA_002080005.1 of Gigantidas platifrons. NCBI lineage: Eukaryota > Metazoa > Mollusca > Bivalvia > Mytilida > Modiolidae > Gigantidas > Gigantidas platifrons. Next base: position 925,104 of record MJUT01054663.1, read on the forward strand.
CATTATAAGGGACAATATTTACAAAATCCAGCAGATGGCAGCTCGCGGGAGTTACGAAATAACAGCTGACAGAAAAGATGAAGAAGGAATGTGGATCATCACCCTTGGCTAGCGAAGATGTTTGGATACCTGCTACACAAATTGCTAACACAACAATTGATATTGTATTATGTTAATAATGTATAAAATAACTTTAAATGACAACCATTAAAACATAAATGTTGACTTTTTATTAAATCACTTTTCCTAAAATTATCGGCACTCACTATGACCCCCTGGCCTCAGACTCCGTACATTTATCGAAATCGTTGGCAGTGTTTGTAAAATAAGTGGTCCTAATGTTGGATCTGGTATCCATGTACATTTCAATCCTGGAGCACATTCACAGTGCCCATTCATTTTAGAGATTCCACTGCAGTGTTCACCATGTTGTTTATATCTTTCACACCAACCACCTACAACAGTATAAATATAAGGTACAAATGTGTTCCGGGTAACAACATTAACAAACAAAAACAACACCAAAAGGTGATAACCAAACTACAGAGCTTACCGGTGATTATTTTATACCATAATATAAGGAAGCAACCATTTAACATTTAGGGAAGTGGGGTGGTATGTTGCTTTTAATGTCATGTTGAAATATGTTACAGAAAACAAATGTCATGAGAGATGCAACAAATAAATAAACTGACACTGCAGTTGTCAATATAAATGGTTTGGTATAATTTGAAAGGATATTAATGTCCAAGAACAAAAATAATCTTGTTTTTTTTTCATCTACAAAAAAATCTAGCTCAAACCAAAAACATAGCCCCTCCCTCCCTTGCATGTAATTGAACGATACTCAATATATTTTTATTGATATCTATTGATTCTTATCATGAACAATATCCTGGAAAGGTAATGCAAACCTATGTTTTTATTGCTCATAACAAGTGGCCCTTTACTTGAATCCAAGCGCTTAGATGTTAAAGCCTTTGGCCCTTGCATTGTACATATCCTGGACAGGTAATAATACATGTATATTCTCACTCAAAACCATTGGTCTTTCCTTACCTTGAACTATATACAGGATTGGTAAAATCATCTGCTTTTCGTACTTATGAATATTGATCCTTACGTTGTACATAACTGGAAAGGTAATAACATATATCTCTTCTTTCTCATAAACATATGCCCTTACCTTGAACCATTTCCCTGAAAGGCAATAACGACACCTGTCTCTTCTTACTCATAACCATTGGTCCTTCGTGATAATAGCAACATTCTCCAGTACCACACTCAGAATCATGTTTACATTGTGTCTGAAAATATACATGAATCATGTTTATATTGTTTCTGAAAGTATACATGAATCATGTTTACATTGTGTCTGAAGGTATACATGAATCATGTTTACATTGTGTCTGAAAGTATACATGAATCATGTTTACATTGTGTCTAAAGTATACATGAATCATGTTTACATTGTGTCTGAAAGTATACATGAATCATGTTTACATTGTGTCTGAAAGTATACGTGATATCAAATAAAAAAACGTCACAGAACGTTAATAGTATACAATGATATAAAGATCAGTATATTGAAGCAACTCTTCCTAACCAACACATTCACTTATCGTCAACGATAAACACAGCTGGTTGTTTATGATGTATTCTACATGTATGTTTATATTGTTTATTATCTTTATTTGAGTATTATTAAATGGATAACACAAACAAAAATGGTAGCTTAATTACATTTCAGCAATTTTATTGTATCCATCAATTGTATTATATTCAATCACGTTTTTTTTTTCAATGATGAGGATTATTTGCCGTATCAACTACAACTGTACGTTTTGTATTTACTCAAAATTCTTCCCTAGTGATTTATTTTGGGACATCCGTTATAACAACAACGTTTTATTTTTCAAAATAGTAAATACTCTCAAGGAGGAAGACGTTTAAATATTAATTTGCTATCGAAAAGAATGATACACAAAAAACTATCAAATGGTAATAAAAAGCCGTAAATCTAATACGTACAAACAATATAATAGTCAGAAGAAAACAAGACAAAAGATACACAAAGCATTACACAGAACACTAGAGATTGAGCAACACGAATCCCACAAAAATACCGGAGCTGAACTCAAGTGCTCTGGAAGGACAAGCAAAGACAAACAAAACAAAAAACACAATAACATTTACTAAATAATGTAATTATTAAATGAGATTCACCTCCTCAGCCATTCATGTAGGTAACACTTCCTGATATTGGTTGTCAATGATACGACCTTTAGTTTGCTTGCTCCAAAAGATTTATTATTTTTCTGTACAACCTTTTGACTTTCAGCGTACGAAACGAAGATTAATATAGAAAAGGGTCGTCCCCACTTAATTACTTATCTACATTTTCATTGGCGATATTTATGGAAAATGTCGTGTTATTCCTACATCAATGACAGGGATTTGTATTAATTGTACGCACATAACTACATATAGATAAGTTTATCCTTGGACAAGAAATATTCGGTGACTTTACGTATTACAGGACATAGATAAGACATGTATACATGTTAATTACGTTCAATAAATATATACAGCTTTTCTGGCGTTTAACATTACAAAAGTATTGATAACAAATGGAATATTGATATAAGGCAATTGGCTGACCGTTTAGTACTGGGATCTGCACATGCTCATTACCAATTAATATAATTGATAATGCACACCCCATTCGTTGCAAGGTGTATTTGATAACGTTTATCAGTATCGAAAGGGCGGTTTGTTTTCTCCATGTATTATGATTTACGAAAAGATTGAAGAGAGTCGTAAGTCGAAGAAGGACAGACAACACAATGTCCAAACGAAATAATACGGACAAAAAGAAAAGCAACAAATGATCGATCTACAAAGAAGAATTTGAAGAATATACCAAAGGGGTAATCAGAATCCGTACAAAGCAATACACAGAAAAATAAAGATTGAGAAACACATTAATGTTAGTGTAAATACACCAACAAAAATAACTATTAATTGCATTATCATATATACTAACTGAATACCTATTATATTATTTATCAGCAAATCAATCATCCTAGTCATGCAACCCTTTCTTAGTGAGTTCACATCCTCGAAAATTGCAAAAAAAAACAAAGCATAAGACTAACGATCCTAACTAGCAACACCTTCACCATATGGTTGTAGTGAAAACAAGTGATGGCAGGTGTATTCCTATAAACTCCTACCATTGTCACGGTGAATGTGATTGATATTTTCAACTCTGCTATCCGGCGTAGACGAAGCTATTATCATCGTCATTATAAATCGCCTATACTCCCTGTTTCATTAATGCTCTTCTACCGTTAACACAGAGGCCGATGTGTTCATAACCCCTTTCAAGACATCATTCTTTGTGCAACTCATTTGGTAATCTCCGTTGAAATTCAGAGTTAAACTCAATACAAGCGAACAATAATCGTCTTGGTTATTGGCCATCACAAACTTTTTAAACTTGGATAAGTGTATTTGTGATATCGATTTTGCATCTGGCTATGAATTTTCGATTGAATTTTGGAACTGATTCAACAGTGTGGCATTTTTGTCTTCAGTTTTTTCTAATCTGGCTTGCTATGTTATAGCTTGTTGCCTTAATATTGTAAACAACACTTCTCTACAAGATGTGGGCTTAAAATCCATAAATTGGAAACATAGCTTAAAAATTCTTATGGATGATATCGCAGATTATGGCAGAGAATCATAAAAACGTGACACACAAGACATATACTCTTTTCATCTAATGTATGGTTGCTAGGTCGTTGACATAGATTATAATTTAGATATATCTTCAAACACCTTTCATACTTCTATGACTAAATATGGTGTTGTCTCTGGAGACTAGCGCCCAAACAATATCGTTTTTGTATGAAATCACATTACATAGAATACTTGATACCGAAATTAGGGAGGCAACCTATATATATACTCGAAGGCACTTGCGAAAGGGAAAATCCAGGACGATCATAGATCTGGGGTCTGTTCATTTGGAATCACAAAATGAAAACTGGGTCATCCTTCCTTCTATTTGATACTTTAGTTGCACAGTGGTCTTAAAAACGGTGTTTTAATGCTGTGTCTGTCAAAATTGTCCACGAAACCTCTTTCAAAATTATCAACATATTTTTTTTCAGAGGTCAAAGCTGGACTTCAGCGTAACCTTGACACTAGCTACTGCATGGGTGCTTTAAATAAGATGTGGATACTGGAAATTTATAAGGTCACAAAACATTTCACTTCCCCACTATTTACAAAGCAATTCCCTACTCGAGAATAAAAGACAAATGGAAATTACGTTTACTAGTGGCTAAGTTGCAGTTATCACGTCGAAAGTTTTACGGTCATCATCCTTACTTTGTTAACCGTTACAGAACACCTGTATCACAGATGAGCTCCGATATGTTCCTGTTTTCGCAGTTACAATTCTGTCCTCGTTCATAAATTATTACATAACTTTTAACACGACAAATTCTACTAGTCGAGTACCCGAGTTCAAACCCGTACTAGTCGAGTACCCGATGAGTTCAAACTCGTACTAGTCGAGTACCCGAGTTCAAACCCGTACTAGTCGAGTACCCGAGTTCAAACCCGTACTAGTCGAGTACCCGAGTTCAAACCCGGTGCTTTGTGTTGCTTATACTTCCAATTTTTCTGTATTGTTTTTGGACCATTGTTATTTCTCTTTGTCTTTTTTTGTCACTTAATTTTTATCCTTCGATTTATGGCTTATGAATATCATGTGGTGTTTTAAAGGCATCTTTAGTTGCAATGGAATATTAATACGGCTTCCATGTAAAATTAAAAGAATCAAAGAATAGATACCTTAGCCGATGAAGCAACAGTAAATGAAATCGCCAGCAAAATAATCAATTCCTTCCACATGATTAATAATAATTTGAGTGAGACTGTTCTTGTGTCCAATGTCAATTTATCTGACTTTGTAGCCAATCCCTATGCAATGCTGATAAGAGTTGTAATGTCCTATAGGTTATTTAATGCATATGTCAACAGCGAGGACAAACATTTATTATCCATGCTGGATGATATTTTTGGATAAAGCGCCTATAAACAATTGCACAATAGTGTACTAGCAAAAGGGAAAAACAAAGAATGGAACTGTTTATCCTCCTCCTGCACATGGGTCCACCGTCGGTTTTTTTGGTGGGGTCTGTATTTCTAATCTTTTTATATTTCTGCGTTGTGCTGTATGTATGTGTGTGGGTTTTTTGTTTTTGTTGTTTTTTTGTCCTGTGTTTTGTGTGTCCAATGTCGCCAGTGATACTGGAATGTCCATCCTTTATTGCCCCTTCGGTTCCCATCAAATTTTATATAGCAAACATAGCTATATATTTTAATAGGGAGCAGATGGATAACACACTCTTTGACATGCCAACTACAAGTTATACCTTTATTTCAATAGTGAGTACATGAAAAACATCTTTTGATATGTCAGCTATATCTTAGCTATATTTTAACAGTGAGTAGATAGAAAACACACCCTTTGACATGACAGATACACATTTTATCTATATTTTGATACTGGACAGAGAGAGAGAGCGTATGGAGTTAATATTTCACAACTCGTACATTTGTAAGTTTATGCTTGCAATTTGTATTCATGTGTTTTGCAAAGAAGAGTTTGAAGATACCAAAAGGGAAATCGGAAGCCGTATATGGAAGAACAGACAACACAATGGCCAAAAGAAAAAGTACAAAAGCCCAGCAGGGACTCTACGACGTATAAAAACAGATACAGATACAGATACAGAAAAGGGCAAACAACGATCTACAAAACATACATATAAAACTAAAGATCGAGTAACACGAACCCCAATCAAATCCATCTCCTGAATACTAAAGTATTATGTCGGGGGGGGTTTCGGAAGAGATATCACCACCTAGTTAAAAAGTATTCTGTAACTTGCGAACAGATAACGAGAGATGGTATAGGCAATTAGTTTTTGACTATTGTTTTCCTATGATGTCTTCTGAGAAAATGCTGCAAAACATCTTAATCGCGTAAATGCAATCAATATAGTTCAGTTGCAATGTTGACTCGATGTTCTTCTCCTTGAAATGTAAAGACACTAGGGCATACACATGTATGTGAGCTTTTTTTTTTTTTTTTTTTTTTTTTTTGACAATATATGTTGTTCTTTTGATTTAAATCAAAATCGATGTAATATTATGTTGTAACATTTGATTATTGTATTGTTTTATAAGACTGCCAGTATATATTATATATAAAATTCAATATTGGTTCTCTGCGTTCTTTGCGACAATGATGTCATCCCAGTTAGGTGCAAGGGTTGGAGGTTTACATGTGGGGATAACATTATTTCTCTAAGAAGGGAGGTATCAACCCATAGAATTAGTTTAACCCCGTCACACTTTGTCTAAGTGTCTGTACCAAGCTATTAAGCTAGTACAGTGAGCAGTCATGTACATATGTGTGTTAGGGGTATATAATTTACATCTGTTATTACAATTTTTCTATTAAATTTAGAAACTCTTCGGACTGTGTGATATTTGATGTTTTACATTTTATCATGAATACTCAATGACAACTAACAAAATATCAATCATGTCTTTTTATTAATCCCATACATCATGCATCATATCGGTTGACATTCACTATGGCCTCCTCCGAAAATCATCATACTCCGTGGCTTCATCGACATAGTTGTCAATTTGTGGAACACAATAGGACCTAACGTTGGATCCTTGAACCACTTACATTTCAATCCTGGAGCACATTCGCAGTGCCCATTCATTTTAGACATTCCACTGCAGTGTTCACCTTGTTGTTTATATCTTTCACACCAACCACCTAAAACAGTACAGAATGTTACAATGCATTCTTTGTACCATAAAACGATATGATATGTTTTTAACACCAAATGAGCAATTTATCATTGATATCATGATGAGAACAAGTATTTTGATATCTACGTTTTTATTACATTCCTTTCTTCGTACTAGACCAACACACTTAGTTTGCTCTTTAAAGTGCTAGCTCACTGAAATAACAGTCCGGGTAGACGTGTCGCTGCATTCGGACACATTAATGCGATTCCGAACCAACCAGTATTTCTTCTTACTCCTTAATGCCGCCTGCTTAACTGGTAAACAGCAAATACCAAGTTCATTGTCTTTGATTTGATCCGATTGGGACTCGCACTCGAAGCCAGCATGCTGACCATTACACCACCGATACAGTTGATTTTATGTGAACAGGTGATAGACAATTGGAATGTCTAACCGATTATTGCCTGTAGTACCCCCGAGTCGCGTTAAATAAATGTAGCGGGTATTTTATTCACAACCATTGGTCCTTACCTTGAACCATACCCTTGAACGGGAACAACGCCTGTATCTTACTCACAACCATGGGTCCTTCGTGGTAATAGCAGCATTCTCCAGTACCACATTGAGAATCATGCTTACATTGTGTCTGAAAGTATACATGGTATCAAACAGAAAACGTAACAGAACGTCATTATTTACAATGATATAAAGATCAGTACAAGAGTTTGAAGATACCAAAGAGGTAATCAGAATCCGTATATCTAAGAAGAACAAACAACACAATGGCCAAAAGTAAAAGTACATAAGGACAAACAACGATCTACAAAACATACACATAAAGCTAAAGATCGAGTAACACGAACCTCACTAAAAACCGGGGGTGAACCGGAAGGGTAAGCAGGTCCTGCTCCACTAGAGGCACCCGTCGTGTTCATCTTGTGATAAGTTATGAATGAGGAAAGGACCAGGAAGTGCTTGCGACAAGTGGAACATATCCGTGCGTACCTGGTGAAAGGAATTTCAAAAACATCGTCGTGCACACTAAATAAGATATCTACGGTTTCATTTCTCTCGCTTTGTTCGGGTGGTAAAGACGACATGGTAGCCGATTTATTCACGCCTCTTCTCGGTGGCAAGGAAGTCATGGTAGTCGTCTTGTTTGCATCATATTGTATATCACTTGATGATTTCTGTACCAGAAGCAACGTTTGTTCACTCTTCGTCAGATATTTATGTTAGGTGTACTTTGTAACAATTATAATTAGCTATGATGCCATATGGGTACTGGGGAGAATTCTGGAAACCGTCGTGTTAATATTACATCAATATGTGGATCGATACTAAATGTAGGAACATGACTAGAGAATGTCAAAGTTTATAACGGGTGTCACTAGTGAAGCAGGAATTGCATACCTTTTCGGATCACCAGTGTTCATTCTCGGTTTTTATTGGGATTCGTGTTGCTCAATTTTTAGTGTTCTGTATAGAGTCTGTAGATCATTGTTTGTACTTTTCACGTTGGACATTGTAATGTCTGTCCTTCGATACACCGCTTCTGATTACACATTCGGTATCTTCATAATTTTCGTATCCTTGGACAAGAAATATTCAGTGACTTTACATATTACAAGATATAGATAAGAAATATGTATGTGTAAATTGATTTGTTTGTTTTATATTGTTTAACGCCATTTTCAACAATATTTCAGTTGTATCGTGGCGGTCAGTTTTATTGGTGGAGGAAAATGTCGCAAGTCACTGACAAACTATATCACATAATGTTGTACACCTCGCCCTGCTCGAGATTCGAACTCACGTGACGACACCAGTGGTGATAGTCACTCATTGCATAGGTAGCTGTAAATCCAACTACCATACGATCACGGCCACGATGGCCTCTGATTATCAAATATCGTTTGACCGACACACTGTAGAAAGATGGAAGTATTGATTCTAATTCTTACACTTATATTTACATACATAGTAAATGAGTGACAAGAGATACCGGTATATTATGGGCTGAAAGATAAAATCAAATAATCCATGTTGGGAATGATCACAATCGTATGGTATTGTTATCTACTAATGACACAGATCTCATCCGTTGCAAGGTACATGTATACTCGATAAAGTGTGTCAGTAAGGACAGGTAGGCTGTTTTCTCAGTGTTTTCTGATTGTCTTCACCAATAAGACATGTACAGACCACCACGATATACAAAAACATCATTGAAAGTTTCCTCTAACATCTGTAAACAGAATTCCATTCAGGATCGATTGGACCAACTGCTCCCTTGGATCCGCTCTTAATAGGTCCCGCGCTGGAGTTATCTACTCTCGGCTGTTCAAGTACACACAACACCACATTGCATGTTTTACAGAGAACAATTGGACCCCGTACATTATAAGGCTGGTCATGATTCTAGTCCTATCACCAAGTCTTTTGATTTTCTTTGTGAAAATAGCCCATCACAAATTATACGAAATACTGACTGAGGACCATAGATACTCACTAACTGCCCTATATTTTGATGTCAAAGTCAATTATATTTTCAAGTGGCGTTAAACACCAAAACCCTTGACCTCAATTATACTTTCCGACTGACTTTCTTGTCAGATTATGAAATTAGACGAATATATACCTTAATCAATTGTGCTACCGTAAAAGAAACTGCCAGCAAAATAATCAATCCCTTCAACATGATTGGTGATAATTTGAGTGTGACTGTTCTTGTTTCAAAAGTCAATTTATCTTTTCTAACCAATCCTTACATCATGATGATAAGAATTAATAACGTAAATATTATTTATAATTTATAGGTCAAGGTCAACTAGCAAGACGCCTGTGATGTGTCAATACTCGGTGAAATGTCCGGCTTCAAAGAAAGGAGTGTATGAAAGGAACCATTTTACTTTTAAGGGTTAAGGTTTTCTTAATGTCAGTCATCAAATTTTATAGAAAAAAATATCTTTTTCCGAAAGATGGATAAAAAATCCAGTTTTCAACTAGAAACTTTTGTTACATTTGAAGAAAAAATACCGATTTTTCATGCCCAAAAATATATATTATGATTCGTTTCTTTTTTTCAAAATGGAGATTTATAATCCTTACAGCATATGCAGATAACCTGGATTACAAAATGGCGATTGGCACCGTGACATGGTTTATTATATATATATTTTCGTTGAAAGTTACAGTTTCTACATAATGTAGAATGTAATGTAATTATCAACACTACGATCAATCTACCTCATTGGTAACCTAGCTACTTTTGGTTATCCTGGTTTTCTTGTTTCTAAAGACTTTTAAATTATTTGACCTTCCAATCTTTCGAGTTTAAACTTGTACCTGATGAATGTTATTTCAGTAAGGTCGTGTGCACTAATATTCAGATTTTTACGTTTTTACTACAGAAATATGAAGTAGTATTTGAAGGATTTATAAAAGAGGGGGTCGTCGTGGTCGCGATCGTATGGTTGTTGGATTTACAACTACCTGTGCAATCAATGCCTATCATCACTACAGTTGTGAGCTCGAACACCGCTCATGGCGAGGTGTACTCGGTACAACACTATGTGATATAAGACCAAGTTTGTCAGCGACTTGACACAGTTCTGTGGTTTTCTCCTGGTACCTCGGTTTCCTCCACCAATAAAGCTGACCACCACGATTTAACTGAAATATTGTTGAAAGTGGCATTAAACAACATAAACCAATTATTAAAGAGAATAAGTTTCATCCTTACACTGACACTGCAATTGCAAATGGAACTGGGTCATTACAACTAATTAATATGAAGCTATAAATTAACAAAACTAGATTATTTAATATCCAATGCGAGGAGAACAGCAAATAGAAAAACGCCACTTCAATACAAGGGGATAAAAGGCAAAAAAGGGCCAAAAGATTATTTCATAGACCCCTAATACTAGCATTTTAAGTCACAAGAGGTCAACGGACTTGCTTATTGCGGCAATATTTAAAGCAATAACTCGCGGGGGAGGGGTAGCTTCCATATTTTATTGATGGGAGTATGCAGCTGGGAATTCGATGACGCAATACCCCTAGTTGATATATGTCAAATTTCACAAATATACACCTATTCATATCGCTTTACTAGAAATACAGTCATCTTCCCATATTTTCTAAAAAGATTGAGAGCAAATTAGCTGATAAGACTTCCTACAATCACGATCTACTGAAGATAAACAAGGCCTTTTAGTATATTATACGTTACGAGTCCATAAAAGGTACAATTTGGCGCATTAATGGACAGCTGGACCTCTTAAACGGCGAGACTCAAGTATGCGAATTACACACATGAGCCAAAAAGCAATTAATATGTCGTTTTGATATCTCAGTAATACATTATAATTCTCAGTACGTGAATAGACGTCACACCTTGGGTGATTTATGTTGTATACCTAAAAGAGTTTGTTTTTTAATTCTCATTGTGTTTTTGATGTTTTTAATATCAGTGTATCTTTTTGAATTCGCAGTATGTGTTTTTTACCCTCCGTGTGTGCTTTTGAATGTTTGTTTTTTAATTCTCGGTGTACCTTTTGCATTTATTAGATATCAGTGTGTCGCTTTGAAATCACAGTGTATGTTTTCGAATGTTTTAATTGATTATCTGTGTGTGTTCCTGTTTGAAGTTTTTATTTCTCAGTGGGTATACAGTGTATGTATTTTTATGTTTGTTAGAAAAAGGGTTTAAACATAGTTTTGGTGGGAACGAGTTTTGATTCACGGAGATAAATATATTCTGCGTCAGGTTCGAAACGATGATACGGCGGTCAAAACAACAACGTTTCTCATCCAGTTATATATCAAGTGAAGATCGACGTTTTACTCACATGTGCAAAACACTTGCATGACTGAAAATGATGCACTAAGATGATGCCTATAACCTAGTTGAACCCCGCCACTCTTTATATTTCGGGTAAAATTATTGTTGCAAATTTCCCATTTCAATCAATTAAGTGTCATTTTATTATTATTATTATTATTATTATTTTTTTTTTTTTGCTATTTTTGCTTCGAATTAATAGATGAGAAATTTACATTTTCACAAATACCTGAAGAGTGAGTGATTGTTGCTTAAAGCCAATTCAGCAATTTTTCAGCTACATCATTGCGAGAACAAGTTAATTTTCAATGAGATGATGATGAGGTCCGCTTTGTACTAGACCAACACGCCGAGTTGGATTTTTATAGTGCTAGCTCACTGAAACAACAGTCCGCGGGTAAACATGTCGCTCCACTCGGACACATTATTCTGATACCGAGCCGACCAGTCTTTGCTCTTTCTCTTTAATGCTGTGTGCTTTGCGGAGAAACAACAAATACCAATTTTATAGTCTTTAGTTTGACCCGACCGGGGCTCGAACCCACAATCTAGAGGCGAGCACGCTAACCATTACGCTACCGAAGCGGTTTCAAATACCTGAAGACGTATATCAGTAATAAATGATTAATAAGTAAAAGTTCTACACCCAGTTTTAGATTTATTCGTATCCAATCTCGATTTAGGCTATGGGCCGACATTCCTCGTGGCCTCCAAAGATCATTCCTCTTTTGTGTATGGTTGATATGGTTGGATCTTTGATAAATGTGCACCTTAATCCTGGTCCACATCCACAGTGTCCATTCATCTTTTCGTATGAAATGCAATGTTCACCATCTAGTCTATACCTTTCACACCATCCACCTAATAAGAACAAGTAGTGGAGGAACTTGTCAAACTTGAAAGTTTAAAGTGCTAATAACCTATTGTTTGGTTTGGTTTTATGGTGCTTAGCGCCACTTTCAACAATAATTCAGCTATATTGTGGCGGGCAGTTTTATTGGTGGAGGAAATCGGAGAAAACCACCGACCTGTCGCAAGTCACTGACCAACTTTATCACATAATGTTGTATCTAGTACACCTCGCCTGAGCGAGGTTCGAACTCACAACTTTAGTGGTGATAGGCATTGATTGCACAGGTAGTTGTAAATCTAACTACCATACGACCACGACGGCCCCTAATATCATTTAGGTGTCCAACCACTAATTCACCAATCAAAGCTTAGAACATATACAAAAGTAGTCCCTTTAAAAGAAAAGTTCCTTTCGCTTTGTTGTGTTGCGAAAAATATTGAATGGAATGGAATAATTAACATTGATAATTGAAGTTAAATATATAGGGATTATTTTGAAGCCCATATTTGATGCATTTAGTTGAATTTACCGGGGATGACGGAGCTAGTTTTAGAGTAGGTGTTTTCCATAGCCTGGCATTTCACTGCAAGACTTTAAACATCCCATGATACTAGGACAGAACGTAGAGGAATCATGTACGTTTCAGAAAATACAGTCTTGGAAAGGTTAAACTTAAGATAAAATAGTCAGGTATGCTAAGAAAAAAAAACCTACAAGTTTAGTAAAAAAAACCTTAAAGAAATTAATTAGTGATTTCACACCTAAAGTATATTTCATTGATATTTAATGCAGATTATTCACATATTATTTCGTAATATTCTCCAGTATCGATGTTGTAATGATTAATGTGTTCACCTCGAGTGTGATAAATCATGAGATCAAATCTCGGTCGGTGTGGTCAAACCAAAGACTATGAAATTGGTATTTGATGCTTCTCCGCTAAGCAGCCATCATTAAGTAGGAAGAATAAAGATAGCCGAAAAATTGTTCACTTGTCATTAAACAACAATTGGAGTGGTGACGTCAGATGACGTAGTTTTAAAATCTTTCCCTCTCCTTATGTTCCAGTTTCCAGGAAGAATACACACATTCTAACTCAATGTTTAATATGGTCTGGATGAAGATTTTGTGTAAATGAACAATAGTTGCATAAAGTCCTAATGAAATCCGTGTACTATCCACAATTTATTTTGCATACTGCTTACACATACCGCGTAATACGTTGTTTTAGGTATACTATTTACTGATAATTATCATGTGATTTAGGGCATCACGTTCACGTTAAATAAATTATGGCATTTTTGTATCAAATACTCCTTGCGTAAGTGTACAGCAACAGCTTTTTTTTTTAAAGAATTTGTTTCATCTTCAAAATAAAATATCAGCAAGCTTGTACATTCTAACCAAATGTACAGGAATTGAATTTAGAGTAATTAGACAAGGGTGACTACCACAATTATCTCCCCTTCTTTAATCCATCAGTGGAAAATATATTTGGTTAAAATCTCTTGGACCAGTTGGGGTAAAGGGATATACTTTTTTTTATTAAGGAGGACGATATGACATCCTTGGAAATAAGCACATATCAAAGAACCGTCCTTTTATTTTTGTTCTTTGTTCTTTCTTCGTGTTTCTGATCCCTTCTCTTCTTTTCATATTTACCACTTCAATGACTGTTGACAGTGCCCTACATTTTATACAGATCACATGACAATGTACACCTGTTCTACCTCTATAGTAGAGAAAGCATACATCGTGAAAACGACGTATTTACTCATTCAATGAAGAATATCTCTATATATTTTACTCATGAAATTTCCTGCTTGCTCTAAAACATAATTAATTAATTGCATAATATTGTAGGATGATTACAGTCTATTGATAAAATAGATGAATCTAGACTCCGATTTAGAACGTAAAGGTTACTAATGCTGATTATGTGGGGGAAACAATCTCGTTCTCTTATAAATATTATAGGTATTATATTAATTATATTTGTTTACCTTGGACCATTATGTGCCCGAAAGGTAGAAGAGCCTGTCTTTTCTTACTGGCAACCATTGACCCCTCGTGATAAAAACAGCATTCTCCTGTTCTACATTCTATATCGTGTTTGCATTGTGTCTAAAATAAATACGAAATAATCTAGTCATGGTAACTATCATGAGAAATGCCTAATCTGGCATCGTCTGTCACATTACAGGTACTAGATACTATATCGATAAAAATTATATACAGTCAATTGTTTAGAAATAGTGTCTTTTGTAGTATAAAATAAGAAGGCTTGCAATCCCAAAATCAGCAAAAATGTAAACAAATCGGTTTACATTTTTCGTGAATCGTCTTCCCTTTTAAACTGTGGTACTCTTGGTCGTACGACTACCTAAGATGTTCCCCGCCACATGATTTATTAGATTGCAAATAAATATGCATCAACACAAGCCGCTTTTGACATGTTGTGGGTGAAGGTAAGTCTCCATGGCTAATCGGCCATGATTGTGCTGTCTGCACAGAATATCTACATACATACTGAATTCAAATAAAAACAGTTATTGCATATGTAAATGTTGATTTATTTTCACCGAATTTGTACAAAATGTATTTTAATTTATTTTACATGTTGAGGCGGTTGTCGGGGTGCTATTTACTCGATCACTGTTACTTTGCTCAAAATAACGGTAGCGATCAATAAAATTCAATTTGACGTGATGGTACCTCGCAAAAAACGGGGTTTGACGAATAGTGACAACAAATGCAGGTCCATATGACACGGATGGTAGAGGAAAATGGGCGTTTGGTGCTCGACGTAAAAGGGAATTCAACGCTAAGTTATTATTCGTGGATTTGTTGTATCTTTTAGCAAAAAGGTTTTTTTTTTAAATTAGCTAAACCTGCAAACTGTCCATAAATTGTCTACATAAGGGTCCTTTATTTAAAATAGGACTTTAACTATCCTGGAGTACATTACCTAAAACAGATATTGTCCATGAATTCCTTACCCTGGCTATGGCGACAGAAACTGTAAAGCAGATAGATAACACTACAAGTATCTCCTTCAACATTTTCGTCTTTAGTTTTTGAAAGTAGAATTGTTAATAAGAAACTTGAACCAATTGTATACCTTATAGATAAGAGGAAGAACACCTGTGCCTCAATATATCAGGATTTATGACATCATTGGTACAAACAGGGGATATATATATAGGGAGGTTTAACGTGTACTCGATAGACACTGCTATGATGCCCCACATTCCGATGATCTCCCTTGCTTGCAGTTGTAAACAATACGTCTATTAATCCCTTTTATATTCATTATTCTGAACAAATTCATGTATAGTATACTAGTATTGTATTTAGAAATAATATAAATGTTTGTACATGTCTTACTAAATAAGAATATTAATTGTGCACTACGGTGCAAAGAAAATCCAAATAACCAATATTAGGATCTCAGAGAAGACTATTTTTGAAATGTATGAATAGTAAGTGTAAGTGATTTAAGTGTAAAGATAATTAATGCATTGCTAAATAAGATTATACAATCTCTCTCTATATATATGCAAACCTCATATATCTATTTTTTCCCATTCCTCTCAACAAATTTCCAATCTGGCGGTTAATAAGGTCTGATACAAAGTGCAGCAAATATGCATTATTAACCATAAAATGCATTAGAGAAGTACAAGAAAAGTTTGAAGTAGATACAGGGCCGGATTTAGATGAAGACAGACCCTAGGCTATTCTACTTGCGAGGCCCCTCCCAATCTCCACCCTTGTGAATAGAGGAAGATGAAAGAGTATTCTACACAAAATTCAATGAAGCCGAAGATGATGACGGATGCTTTAAATTCCGTAATTCACAATTCCACATCTAACGAAAATTAACCACGACATAGAAACACATTTGATGTCTGACAACACCTTCTTTTTTCAACTTATCTATTTCACTACTTTTATGGACGGACAAAATTAACACAGAAATCAACGCTAGTGTCGACTTATTAGCCTAATTATTCTGAAATGGAGTGCCAGGAAAATTACAGAAGGCTTTTGGCAGCATGTGTAAGAAAGGTCTATGACATTGACAATGACAAAAATATTACACACCTTGGCCAGAGGCCCCCTAGATGTTGAGGCCCTAGGCTTCAGCCTACCAAGGCTATAGGGAAATCCGGAACTGAGTAGATACCAAAGATGTAATCAGAAGTCGTAGTTTAATATCAATCTTTACTGTATTTAATACAGTATATGTAATTTGCTTGTTTCTTTGGCATATGCAGCAAGAAAAATGGTGCATCATACTGGAAGGTACATAATTAACTGTTAATTACATTAATTATTACTACATATTTAAAAGGTGTGTCAGTGACTTACATTTGTTTACGAGGATAGTGTATAGTGTGTTGATTCAAATTATATACACATATATTATACTTTAGGTTTTTATTTTCCCTATTTGTCTTTGTTAGCGCAGCCGGTCCATATAACGTTATATGGACCGGCAGTGGACTGCCTCGTTTTCGATTCGGTTCGGTTCCGGTACGGTTCCGTAGTTTACTTTTAAAAATGTCGTCTGAAAGGTTCGTAAGACCAGGCCTGGTTAATGACCCGATTACCGCCATATTGGACATTTTCCGAAAAAATGATATTTACTACCCGTAGGTGAAAAAAATCAGAATTACCAAAATATGAGGTTTGCAAATGTATATAGAAGATACTACGTCATGTAGAAATGATTTATCTTTACATTTATATCAATTATATATACGATTAATGATCTGTTAAGCTGTTTTCAGAGTATTGTGTGCAATATTTACATGTAAATGGCATTTCATATTCACAAGCCTTTGTGAATATGAAATAATATCAAAGTAAGGCAAAATTAATAATCTTATTTCATCAAAAATGTACATACGTTAATACTAGTTTTAAATACAATCGAATATGCGTAATTTGTTC
>MJUT01054663.1:947390-961069 GCA_002080005.1 Gigantidas platifrons
CAGTAGTTGAACTAGACATGCATAAAAAGCAGAGCATATACATAATATAAGACATAAAAGCACAGTAGTTGAACTAAATTAAAAATAAGCACAATTGATGAACTAAACCAAAAATATATATAGCATACTAAGGGAAGGAAATCAAACTGAAGCCTTGCATGCAAAGCAATGACATGAGCTGCCTGACCATGTATTAATCAAATTTTTAAACTGGTCTAGTGACATGTCTTTTCTAAAGTGGTCAGGCAGCTCATTCCAGAGCTTTGCACCTGCATAACGAAAAGATTGCAAACCAAATCTTGTAGTTCTTACCTGTGGTAAAGCTGCTTTATTTTGATATCTAAAAGAATACAAAGTATTTTTTATATCTATGAGGTCAAATAAATAAACAGGACAATTTTTATTAACAATTTTGAAAACTTCTAAAGCAAATGTTCTAAGTCTCCTTACTTTTAGGGATGGCAGTTTAGATTTGCATAACAGGTCTTCATAACTAGAGGTGTATTCATTGTATATAAATCTCAGAGCCCTTTCCTGTATTTTTTCTATTTTGTTGGTATTCGTTTCTCCACAAAAGTGCCAAACAAGTGGGCAATAGTTAAAGTTGGACATAATAAAGGAGTAGTAAGATTGTGAAGTAATCATGTTGATACAAAAATGTAATAGAAAAATACATTCCCAAATGACCTTTTTTCCCTGCCGTCAAA
The DNA here is from genome assembly GCA_002080005.1 of Gigantidas platifrons. Lineage (NCBI taxonomy): Eukaryota > Metazoa > Mollusca > Bivalvia > Mytilida > Modiolidae > Gigantidas > Gigantidas platifrons. The sequence continues at coordinate 948,098 of MJUT01054663.1, forward strand.
TATTAACCCCCAGTAGTATATACATCGATTTGTTTTTATATAAAAATGCAAAGGAAATATATAGGGGATTTGTTATCTGCTTAAAACATTTTGATTTATCTGCAAAATATTTAACAAAAATGCATGTATAGCAATTTTAATACACTTGAGTGATAGGAATGTGGAATTCAACAAAAGTACAAATGGCATTATCAAATGTTTTAAGGTTATAACATTTGATAATGCCATTTGTACTTTTGTTGAATACCACATTCCTATCACTCAAGTGTATTAAAATTGCTATACATGCGTTTTTGTTAAATATTTTGCAGATAAATCATTAATTAATCATTTGATATAGAATTTGAAAACTAATATGTAATACAAAATGTATCTTTATTTCGATATTATTTCATCTCTTTTTTCCTTTCTCTAACTTGCTACAGTGATTAAAATAATAACATATCACAAGAACATGACTTTTAATAACATAATTTAGCAGAAGTAGTGCACATTACGACGAGTAGATTATGGAAAAGCAGTGCACATTTAGACAAATGTGCGACTGCAAAAAACTACACTATTTTTGACTAACAAAAGTATTGACCTCTGACGGGTCACAGGTTATCATGCATACGAAATGATCAATATATTAATAACGACCAATCGCAATATACAGGAAATAGGGAAATGCTCTTAGGTATGATCTTAATGACTACAGATAAGACTAGAAACATTCCGAAAAGAAAGGCGCCATATTATCACGATCTCTCTACTACACGTTAAACTCCCCTCTCTATGATCTCCCCTGGTAAGACTAACTGAGGACGAACTGCAGGAAATAACAGACGGCAAAGATGCCAAAAGTACTAAAAAATCGACGAAATATGCTGCAAATACCTTCCGGACTTATTTGAGAGAGAAGAACTTACCGGAGGACTTCGAAAATTGGCGCAAAGCAGATTTGGATTCGCGTCTGCGTTGTTTTTATGCAGAAGTAAGAAGTACCAGTGGTGAGTTATACAAACGAACTTCACTATTCTCGATAAGGAATGGAATTAATAGACATTTATCTAAGACTTCGTCCATTGATATAACCAAAGACGCCGAATTTGATGCATCGAATGACATGTTTTCGTCCATGTGTAAATATACTGTCAGAGAAGGAAAAGGGTCCGTTGTTCACAAGGATGGTATCGAGCATTCTGACATTGAAAAACTGTATACGTCTATGGTATTCAGTGTGCATACACCAACTGGTTTGTTAAACAAAGTATGGTTCGAGTTATGTTTACATTTTTGTCGACGAGGAAGGGAAAATCAGAGAGAATTGACACCACAAATGTTCGCCATTGAAACTGACAATTTAGGGAAAAGGTATATATGTCAAATAAGGTCAGAAGTAACGAAAAATCACCAAGGTTTGTCTTCTGTTGACACGGATAGTAAAACAGTGCGAATGTACGAAACCATGACTGACAATTGTCCTGTTAAAAGTGTTGTCAAATACTTGTCAAAGCGACATCCGAAGTGTGAAAGTCTTTTCCAGAGGCCTCGAGATTCATTTAATGATGAAGATGACATTTGGTATGAGAGGCGTCCTCTCGGTAAAAACAAATTAGGAAACATGATGAGTGACTTATCAGTAGCAGCTGCATTATCAAAGACTTACACTAATCATTGCATTCGGGCAACAGCAATAACAACACTGGACCAAGCAGGATATGAGGCTCGCCATATAATGACAGTTTCAGGTCATAGAAATGAAGCATCAATTAAAAGTTACTCTAGAGACACTTCTACCAATCAAAAGCGTAAAATGTCTGAGGCAATAAGTAGCATAATTCCAGCAAATACATGTAATATGCACACAGTCACAGATTCAAACCCTCATGACCAGCATGTTGATGATGCGCTTCAGGATGATATGGATGAACTTTTAGCACTTACTGCATCACAAACAGAAACTATATTAGAGGAAATCAACAGCTATGAGACCAAGTCATCTCAGGAAAAGAATGATATTGTTTTAAAGGACATATCGAATTCAGCTACATGTACCACTACATGTATGTCTAGTCAGAAATTTTGTGAAAAAAAAATTGTGCACAAAAAAGTTTGTGAACGTACTGCCCCACCACCACCGATGGTATTTCATAACTGTTCGGTAAATTTGTATTACAATCAGCAGTAATCTCCAGTGACTATTTGACAGTGGAGTTGTATTAAGACAAAAATTGATAAAGTGTACCGAAAGTTTCTGTTAATGTAATTTTCTAGATAACTTCCACGATGCTGACATATTTGAAGTTGTGTTACATTTTGTGCTTGAAAGACTTAGAAAGATTCACTATTTATAGTGTAATGTTTAAAACATGAAAGTGAAAAGCAAATTTCCTGTGTTTAAAAGTTCAAAATAAAAGTTAACTTTCAAAATATTTTGTTTATTACAATCTGGCTAAACCGAATCTCAGTGTGAGCTATTGCCATCATTTTGCAACTATCACTATCTATCCTCGTCGCTAATACTGTATCTCTGAAGCACTGGGCTAATATACAAAATTCATTAGCAATCAACCTTAAGAGTTTTCAGGGTTTACAGTAAATTTTATCTGATTAAGGCCAAATAAAAATATATGTTTCAAGGTCATCCATTTGTTTCAAGGTCATCCATTCATCTGTCTGTCCGTCCCACTGTTTTATTTTGCCATATCTCTCTAAACCTTCAGTGTATTCACTTAATATCTTGTGTGTACAACCATCTGCAAAATTTGACATGTCATGGTGAAGGGTCACACTTTTTTCAACATATATCACAGCAGGTGATATGTGTTCCTTGGATCAATCTTGTATGTACATGTTTTGTGTTTGTTTTAATGGGGTTGTATGTCCTTGCAGCACTTTTTCAGCTATTCGTGACGATCAGTCTAAGTTGTATTGGTGGATAAAGCAGGAGAGTACTGCCGACCTTACGCAAGTAACTGCACTTTGTCGAGTGCACCCATTTTTTGTAAGAGTACAAAGCGGGTGCGAATTCGTTCTCCATTGGTGATAGGTTACAGTGGTCTGTACAGGTAGAACTACTTAGACCACTCGGCTATTCAGGCCCCTGTATGTTTTGTGTGTTAAATTGTGTCCCAAAAGATGATCAATGAAACTAGCTCAAATAGATGATATACATGTATAATGAATATCACAAGAAGATTTCCATACATGTTACTTGCAAATGTTTTTAAACATTTAGATCATCAGCATCAGAGTTATTCAGGTAATAATATTTCGACTTGAATTAAAAAAAAATTCAACCCTTAAAGTCAACTCTGGACCTGACTTAACATATAAATAGAAGTCACTAGCTCACTACAAGGCCTATAATGAGTGACAGAAATTATTGGTATATATTACAAATCACCAGGACATGTATCGTACAAATACAACCAAGTGCAGAACCATGTTCAGACATGAAAAAAGTGATGTTCTTCATACCTTTCCACATAAAAAAAAAGCATGCTACAAATGAACCAATACAAGTAGAAGTTTAACTGAAAACAAGAATTAATGCTTATGAAACCTGCATTATTATTTTAGATAAAAGTATAATATAGCAAATATTTCATGTCACTTCGGGTCAAATGACAGTATATGGACCGGTCCGTCACCAAAAAAATATTATATGGACCTCAGCTTCGCTTCGGTCCATATAATATTTTTTTGGTGACGGACCGGTCCATATACTGCCATATGACCCTCAGTGCCATGAACTATTTGCTAAATAGCTTACGTCAGCTATCGCATGTCATTCAGTCGAGTATAGTTTCACTTTTTCACTATATAATAAAATGGAAGACAAACAAAATACCACAATGTAGGAACAGTTTAAAACTCAAATAGAAAAATCGTTGAAACACGCAAAATCGATACCCATAACACACAAATACATGACCGCTCACGTTCCTTGGGATAGACACTTCACCAAAATGTGGCGGGTTTAGACTAAATATATGGACCCAATCCGACTCCCTCTTAGTATCACAAATTGATATTTAATTTGACTACTGTTAATTGACTGCTTGTTGTTGTTTAACGTCTTTGGGGTATATTCATGAATGTAACAGGTTTAAAATGCATCATGTATGTAAAAAGGTGACACTCGACTGGGCCTACGGGTGGACGTGTTTGATTATCGTAGAAAAAAGACGATATGATGAATATGGTCGGAATATTGACCACCAACGACCACTTCTAACAAATTATTGGGAACTGCTGCAGGTTGCAACGTACGCGGAACTTGAAATCACCAAGAACGATGCACTCATAAAGCCCCATCATAAGGACGAGTTGTGTATTTAATTTGTCCTACTTAACTGTCGGATGACCCTCTCTGGAAGGAGGTTTGCACGACCTAGCGAAAATATCTTATATATTTGTCCCTTCAAGGCGTGAATTCAGGTTTTAGTGTATTAGTGGGTACAGGTAGTAATATGAGGCAGTGGGCGAAGCCCCCGTAAGCTGCAGAGGTTTGGGAATGACGTCGCTTTCTGGATGATTATGTGATTTAGGGTATCACATGGTATTAAGTATGTCATTTTTGCAGCCAACTGAACTAGTGACAGCTTGAATCAATAACGTCAATGTACTGACATTGTATTAATATTTAAGTAAAAAATGATTTAGATTAAAAAAAAACACACACTAAGGGCAACCTTATACAACTAGCAAAGCTTGCACAAGATTTTTTAAGATGCATGTTAGACGAGGAGGACCATGATACATCGCCCTAATATACCCCTAGATGGATGTACATTACATACTGGGAAATAATTATATATCACAGAAAGAGTGCTTTTATTTCTGTTTTTGCTTACCTTTTTTTATCTTCCTATCTTCTTTGTTGTTCCTTCCCTTGTTTCTACTTTTTACAGATCACTTGACAATGTAATATTGTAGAGATTTCATAGATCGCGAAAAATACGTAGTATTCCGATATCTAGAAAGCTGCTTAACATATACTTCGCGAATTCTAAGGGCCACTCCCCCTCTAAATCCGCGCTCGCCTTGGGAGAATCAACAAGTGCATTTGCCGTATTTTTGTATTTTGATGTTTCATGTTATTATTAACATCAATGATAATCTATCATTTTGGGCATGTATCAATCGACATTCTCGAATTTTTAAAAGATGTGTTTTACCGGCAGCGAAGACACTCGGTCCAATCTTTGTATTTTGAATTCCCTCGGGGCAATAAATCATAATGGACCTGAATAAATTACGGAAACGGATGCTCTTTTGACAATATATTCTATGAATAAAAAGTTTTTTTCTCACTCCTTTGTTGCAGTATAAAAATGCCACTTTCAACATTATTTCAGTCATATCATGGCGATCAGTTTCATTAGTGAAGGAAAGCTTAGTTTTGATGAGAACTACTTACTATAAATGTTTGCTTCACGAAGGTTAATATTCTGCGTTAAATTAAAAATGAAGACTAAGCATTTCTTGCAACAGCGCTGCTCATCCAATTATATTCTACTCACACGTGAGCTACACTTGCGTGATTGTTATGATGCACTAAAAGAAGACTATCTTAACCCTCTGGTCAGGCGAGGTGTACTCGATAAAATATTATCTGATAAAGTTGATCAGTGACTTGCGGCAGGTCGGTAGTTTTCTCCGGATACTCTGATTTCTTCCACCAATAAAACTGACCCCAAGATATAACTGAAATATTGTTGAAAGTGGTTTTAAACACCATAACCACAACCCAACTTAACTCTGCCATTTTTGGAGGTACTTACTCGTTTAATTATCTATAACAATACTGTCATATTTCATCTATTAGATTACATTAATGTTCAGAATTTCCCATGACAAACAAACAATAAGTGTCATTTTCTTATTAAGATTTTATTTGCCTTTTGATGAAACAAGAAATACATATTTTCACAAATATCCTGAAGAAGTTGTTTATCAGTAATATATGATTATAAGTAAAAGATTTAAACCCAGTTTTAGATTTATTGAAATGCAATCTCGATTTAGGCAATGGGCCGACATTCCTCGTGGTATCCAAAAAGCATACTCCTTTTATGTATTGTTGATATGGTGGGAGAAATATGTACAGCTATGGTTGGATCTTTGATCATTGTGCATTTCAATCCTGGTCCACATCCACAGTGTCCATTCATCTTTTCGATCGAACTGCAATGTTCACCTTCTAGTCTATACTTTTCACACCATCCACCTGACAATGGACAAGCAGTGGATTATTGAGGAAATTGTCAAACTTCAAAGTTTAAAGTGTTAATAACCTTTAGTATATATCATTATAGTATTAATGAATGGGTGTTTTCATATTGGCCCTGTTATATGTTCAAGGTCTGTAATAATGGTTTGAGGATGGCTGTAATGGCCCGAGGTAACGCGCCAATGGCTATTACAGCCATCCGAGGGCCATTATTACAGACCGAGAACATATAACAGGGCCAATATGAAAACACCCATTTATTAAAACTTTTATTAACCAGTTCGAATAAGAATTCATGTTAGAATTTTAAAATGCTTTGAAATTTTCATATTTTTTTTTATTTTTTAAATCCAGAAAATAATAATTTCCGGTCCGGTATCTTCCGTATATTTTGTTAGCGGTAAGTATTTCCGGTTCGTTTTTTTCGATGTAAAACCTTGTAATAAAATGTTAACATCCCGATTTCTTTTGTTATCCCCTATAATGTAAGACTGTTGGTATCTTGTAATAAATCAAAAGGATCATTCATAGGCAGAGTATCAATACATACAATATCTTAATTCTCATAACCAGTGTAATAACATGTACAGTACAATTATTTACGGAAAAGTAATGTAATTTACGTGTCATACCCGGATGTCATAATGGCCCTGTTAATCCATAATGGACCGGCTAAAAGCCGTAATGGACCGGCAAAGCCATAATGGACCGGCTGTAATTACCTTATTGTATTGATATAAACCAGTCTATTTTGTACATATAAATACCTATTGGTTAATAATGATATGTAATGCAGATTATTGTATTAATTTTATTCTGCTCATATGTCGGCAGTGCCGTATTAACGCATGGGCACGCTGGGAAGTTGCCCGGGGGACCCACAAATATAGTGGCCCCATGCGAATCTATGTATGTTGTGTACAGCATGCACTTAAATGTATAAACACTGATTTTGTTGTAAGTATCAATACATAAATTTATGTTTAATTCTATCGACATTTCCAATTTTATTCCTGTGAGTGGTTGTGTAGGTATTGACCCCAGTGTACTGCTTTGCCCGGGGACCTAGTAATACTGTTAAGACGACCCTGTGTGTCGGTGGTGTATTGGTAAGTGTGCTCACCTCGAGTGTGATAAATCATGAGATCAAATCTCGGTGTGGTCAAACCAAAGATAATTAATTTGGTATTTTGCTGCTTCTCCGCTAAGCACGCAGCATTAAGTATGGAATATAGACCGATTTGCTTGGAATCAGGATAATGTGTCCAAGTGTAGCGACATGCCTATCAGCGGACTGTGTTTTCAGTGGGCTAGCACTATAAAGATCCAATTAAGCTTTTGCTCTAGTACAAATCGGATATCATCATAAAATCATCCACTGTAAATTGTTCTCACTACATGTATAATATAGCAGAAAAATTGTTCACTTGGTGTTAAACAAGAAGAGTTTGAAGATACCAAAGGGGTAATCAGAATCCATAAATCGAAGAAGAAGAGACAACACTCTTCTGACCTAGAAAACTTTACAAAAATGGGTAGCTGCGGAACCGTAGCTCTTATGGTCCTTCTGATATGTAGTCATATGGTTCGCAAATATCAGAAAACTGGCCAAGGACCGCAGCTATAAAATAGGTGAATCTATAGGCTCCGATTTAGAAAATAAAGGTTACTAATTAGGAGATAATTGTATTGTATTTGAAAATTTCACGGCATCAATTGGAGATTTGATGGTTGCAAATTGAGTTTACTGGCGACGCGTTAGCGGAGCCAGTAAACGGATATTTGCGACTCTTAAATCCACAATTGATGCCGTGAAATTTTCAAATACAATACAATTATCTCCATTCTAGTTTAATCATGTGTATAGAGATGTGTATTGCCATATTATTGACAAGATGACGTAAGCGGTAATCAGCTGACAGATGAGTGAATAAGGGAAACATTCCTTCGTCCGTGAAAAAAGTAGTTTCATGTAAGACCATTAAATCGACAATTGATACCGTGATATTTTCAAATACAATACAGTTATCTCCATTCTAATGTAATCATGTGTATAGATGTGTATTGCCACATTATTGATGACGTAATCGGCTAAAATTCTAAAAAAAAATATCTCATGCTTTTCAACCGTGGAATTGATACCGTGAAAATTACAGCATTGTCCAATCACAAACCAGGAATACTAAACAACTACATTAGAATGCTGGTTATGTGAAAATTAAAACTCATTCTCTTATAAACATTACAACTATTATATTAAATGTATTTGCTTACCTTGAGCCATTATGTGTCCGAAAGGTAAAAGAGCGTCTCTTTTTTTACTGGCAACCATTGGTCCTTCGTGATAAAAACAGCATTCTCCTGTTCCACATTCTGAATCGTGTTTACATTGTGTCTAAAATAAATACGAAATAATCTAGTCATGATTACGATTCTAAGAAATGTATTAACCTGGCATTCCCACTGTCACATCACAGGTACTAAACACTATATAGGTGAAAATTCCATAAGAAATAGTGTTTTTGTAGTATAAATTGAGAAGGGTTGCAATTGCTAAATCGGCAAAAATATTAACAAATCAATTTACTTTTTTCGTTAACGGTCTTCCCTTTTAAACTGTGGTATATTTGGTTTTCTCCACTACATGATTTATGGGATTACAAACAAATATACATTAACACACGCCGCTTTTGGCATGCTGTTGATGACGGTAAGTCTGCGTGGCTAATCGGCCCTGCTTGTGCTGTCCGCACAGAATATCTACATATACCGGTATAGGAATTTCAAATAAAAACAGTTATTGCATATTTATATGTTGATTTATTTACAAAATGTAATTTACTTTATTTTACATATTGAGGCGGCTGTCGGGAGGATTCTCTGGAGCCTATTTACTCGATCACTGTTACTTTGCTCAAAATAACGGTAGCGGTAAAAAAAAAACAAATCAATTTGACGTTGATGGTACCTCGCAAAAACGGAGTTTGACGAATCGCGACAAAATATGCAGGTCCATATGGAACGAATGGAAAAGGGAAAATGGAGACTAACACTCGACGTTAAATGGCATTCAACGCTAAGTTATTATTCGTGGATTTGTTGTATCTTTTAACAAAAAAGCTTTTTTGAAATGAGCTAAAACTGCAAACTGTCCGTAAGCTGTCTACATAATGCTCCCTATTTTTAAATAGGACTTTAACTATCCTGGAGTACATAACTTAAATTAGAAATTGTCAATGAATTCCTTACCCTAGCTATGGCGACAGAAACTGTAAAGCAGATTGATAATAGAACAATTATCTCCTTCATCATTGTCGTCTTTAGTATTCAGTCTTTGAAAGTAGAATTATTAAGCAGAAACTTGAACCAACTTTATACCTTATAGATAAGAGACACATGTGCCTCAATATATCAAGAATGGTGACATCATTGATACAAATAGAGGGAATAATTAGGCCGGTTTAACGTGTACTCGATAGACACAGATATGATGCCCCACATTTCGATTATCTCCCTTGCTTGCAGATGTAAACAACACATCTATTAATTTCTTTTATATTCATTATTCTGAACAAATTTATGTATAGTATATTGTATTTAGAAATATTAAATAAATGTTTGTACATTTCTAACTAAATAAGAATATTAATTGTGCACTACGGTGCAAAAAATCCAAATAATCAACATTAGGATCTTAGAGAAGACTATTTTTAAAATGTATGAATAGTACGGATATCACACAAAATATCTGAAAACAGCTTAATAGACCAATAATCGTAAAAATAATTGATTTAAATGTAAAGATAATTAAGTCATTGCTAAATAAGATTATACAATCTACAGTGGCGTAGATACACAGAGGCACGGAAGCACGTGCTTCCACATCATTTTGACCAAAAAGAAAAAGAAAAAAAGAAAGAGAGAGAGAGAGAGAGAGAGAGGACGACAACAGAGAACAAATATAGATATAGAAGAATCGTGTGTATACAGTTTGTGTATTGTTAGTGTGTTATTTTCTTACGTCGTGGAAAAGTACGTTAAAGGTGACAGGAAGCGATTTTTTGTTTCCGTTTTTTCGATTTCTTTATGAAGTTTATATCAAAATAAAACAGAAAATTGTATTCCCGTCTGAAAAATCTTAAATATGTACCCGTACCCACCCGTTAAAATGCGGTCACAGCGAACGATACATAATGATTACTTCCCCCTGAAAGAACTCTTCACTGACGTCACACGTGCCTCAGTGTACACAGGTAAACCAAACAGCTGATAGCGTGGGTAAACAAGAAATACATCAAATTAATTGAAATGGATATAGATTTTGAGGAAAGTGATTGTGAAGAAATACCAGATTTAAATTTAGCAGGATCTGCAGTTCAACCGTATATGTTTGAACCCACAAAGGGAACTGAAGGCGAAAAGTTGGCATGAGGAAGTGAAGAAGATTCAGATCCCGGCGACGAGCTAGCCTAGAAATGTCACATGCATCTGATGCAAACGAATTTGACGAGGACGAAGAAACTGGGCATGTTTGCTATTGGTAAGTTTCCAATTATTTTACAATTTGTATATCTCAAAACAAAGAGCTTGTAGTAATTAAAATATCGATATGCAAATGGAAAAAAAAGGGGGGGGTGTATGCTCTGAGTCTGTATGCTTTTTGTGCATCATCATGTATTTTTTTTTCTGTATCTCAATCTTGATATCCTAAATGTAGTTAGGGACCGACCATTTAACTTGCAAAGGGAGGAGGGTTACATGTAAAATTTCAGAGTACAAATAATTTAAGTGATTAATGTGGAATAGACAATTGTACATGTAGAACTGTATCTGGTTTTTAGCAATGTCAACTTTTTCATCTATAGCATAGCTAAATCCTTACATATTGTGAAGTTTTTTGAATTCAGGTCCATTCGACCTTAGTTTGGTATATGTGAATTATTAAATTGTGTTAGAAGACATACACTTATTTGTTTGATTTTGATCAAGACAATTTTTTCAACAATTGGAGAGACTTGAAAAATGCAAATTTTATTTTTAGTGCTTTCTTCAATATGGCCTAAACAAATATATGTTATCATCATTAACAAGAAAACATTTCCACAGTCACAACTCATCATGAACATTCATAATTTGTTTTTATGTATCTAAATCTTCATATGGAAAATGTAGTTATTCTTAATATTTCAGATTACCGTATACAGATATATTGCCAGTGTCTATAGAAGATTTGTTCGATGGATTTACCACTGGTTAGGAAAAAGAAACTGTAAAGTGTTGCTTTCTTGTGTTATTAATGCAATAAGAGACCAGTTTCCTTCTCAGCAGTATTGTGGATTTAGATATCCAAATAAAAAAAAACAATTAAGACTAATTATAATATATATTTTTATTATTATTTGTTATTCTCTCTGAAATCTAGAGACATTAATTTAAACTTATTTTATTGCTCATAATAACAACAAATGGATCAGACACAAGTTTTACAACTTAGAAATGTCTTCTCCGCTAAGAAACATTGCTGGTGATGCATTATCTACACATTTTTCTGTTGATGGAGTCCAGTCTGGATCAGTTTCATCCTCATTTGTGTCCACCTCAAACCATTATTCAGGTTCAGATGGGAAATATTGATGATGTCCTGTTACAATGTAGGTAAACTGTTGGTGTTGCAGCATTCAACACTTCAGTCTGAAATACATATTGGTATCCAAATCCTTTCTTCTCCTGAAATGAACCACGTTGGTGGTGTAATGGTTAGCATACTCTCAAGTGCAGATGATTGTGGGTTCGAGCCCCAATCGGGTCAAACCAAAGACTATAAAATTGGTATTTGTTGCTTCTCTGCCAAGCACGCAGCATTAAGGAGAAAGGGCAAAGACTGGTTGGTTCAGAATCAGGATAATGTGTCAAAATGGGGTGACATGTCTATCCAGGACTGTTGGTCTAGTACAAAGCAGACCTCATCATCATTTCTTTGAAAATTAGCTTGTTCTTGCCATGATATACTGTAGCTAAAAAATTGCTGAGTTGGCATTAAACAACAAACACTCTCCTGAAAATGATACAAGAAAAATAAAAAGATGGAGATACTGGAAAAAACCAGTTATATCTATATACATTTTGTATATTGTGAACATTTACTTTAAAAAAAATTGTTTCATATATTAATGTTCACTCATCTTAGTTATTGAAGTAAAAGCTGAAGTATATCATTTAAATTGCTGCACTGCATACACACACAAAAGATTTCAGACAATTGCTGTGCTTTTTGTATGTATATAAGCATTGTATCATTCTGGTATTCAAATAGATGTCACTAGTCCATCTCGCTGCACATCACATGTTCCATTTTCAGCCTCCTGGATACATGTACTGTTATCTGTGTAGTTTGGTTCAACATCATCATCCTTATCCAATATTTTTGTCAACTTTTAAAAGAGAAAAAAAATGGAACAAATGATTAAATGCATTTGTACTTATGTCTATGCAACTTTTTCTTAGTATCAAATCAATTTCAGGGTAAAAATTAGTCTAAGATATTTTACTAATTGTTCAAAATAATAATGTTGCAAAAAATCGTGTTTTGATATTATTTACAAGATAAATGGATTAAATTGTAAAGATTTTGTCTGTTTGTTGAAAAGTGTATATTTTGTTTCTGTTGTACAACTTAATCTACAAATTAAATGAATAGGACAAAAAATTATTCTATTACTGCAAAACTAAATTGAGCCCCCCCCCCCCCC
>MJUT01054663.1:987565-1012543 GCA_002080005.1 Gigantidas platifrons
GATGATGACGGATGCTTTAAATTCCGCAATTCACAATTCCTCTTCTAATGAAACTTAACCACGACACTGAAACAAATTTGATGTTTTTTCAACTTATCTATCTCACTGCTTTTATGGACGGACAAAATTAACACAGAAATCAACGCTAGTGTCGACTTATTAGCCTAATTATTCTGAAATGGAGTGCCAGGAAAATTACAGAAGGCTTATGGCAGCATGTGTAAGAAAGGTCTATGACATTGACAATGACAAAAATATTATACACCTTGGCCAGAGGCCCCCTAGATGTTGAGGCCCTAGGCTTCAGCCTACCAAGCCTATAGGTAAATCCTGCACTGAGTAGATACCAAAGATGTAATCAGAAGCCGTAGCTTAATATCAATCTTTGCTGTATTAAATACAACTGTAATTTGCTTGTTTTTTTGGCACAAGGTTTGTTGATTCAAATTAAATATACCTATAGCTGACGTCAGCTATCGCGTTTCATTCAGTCAAGCATATTTTCATATTTTCACTATATAATAAAATGGAAAACAAACAAAAAATGCCACTATGTAGGAACAGTTGAACAATCAAATAGAAAAATCGTTGAAACACACAAATACATGACCGCTCACTTTCCTTGGGATAGACACTTCACAAAAATGTGACGGATTAAGACTAGATTTCTGGATCCAATCCGACTCCATCTTTGTATCACAAATTGATATTTAATTTGACTACTGTTAACTGACTGCTTGTTGTTTAGCGTCATATGAGAAGTATTTCAGGTATATTCATGAATGTAATGTTTAAAATGCATCATGTATGTAAAAAGGTGACACTCGACTGGGCCTACGGGTGGACGTGTTTGATTATTGTAGGAAAAAGACGATATGATGAATATGGTCGGAATATTGACCACCAACGACCACTTCTAACAAATTATTGGGAACTGCTGCAAGTTGCAACGTACGCGGAACTTGAAATCACCAAGAACGATGCACTCATATAAAGCCCCATCATAAGGACGAGTTATGTATTTAATTTGTCCCAATTAACTATCGGATGACCCTCTCTGGAAGGAGGTTTGCACGACCTAGCGAAAAATATCTTATATAGTTGTCCCTTCAAGGCGTGGATTCAGGTTTTAGTGTACTTGTGGGTTTAGGTAGTAATATGAGGCAGTGGACGAAGCCCCCGTAAGCTGCAGAGGTTTGGGAATGACGTCGCTTTCTGGATGATTGTGTGATTTAGGGTATCACATGGCATTAATTATGTCATATTTGCAGCCAACTGAAATAGTGACAGCTTTCAATAACGTCAATGTACTGACATTGTATTAATATTTAAGTAAAAATTGAATTAGATTTAAAAATAAACACTAAGGGCAACCTTGTACAACTAGCAAGCATGCACAAGATTTTGTAAGATGCATGTTAGACGAGGATGGCCACGATACCTCGACCTAATATACCCCTAGATGGATGTACATTACATACTGGTAAATGGTTATTTATCACAGAAAGAGTGTTTTTATTTCTGTTTTTACTTACCTTTTTCATCTGCCTATCTTCTTTGTTGTTCCTCTCCTTGCTTCTACTTTTTGCAGATCACTTGACAATGTAATATCGTAGAGAATTTTATAGATCGCGAAAAATACAATGTACGCAGTATTCCGATATCTAAAATGCTGCCTAACATATACTTCGTGAATTCTAAGGGGCACTCCCCCTCTAAGTCCGTGCTCGCCTTGGGAGAATCAACATGTGCATTTGTCGTATTTTGGATTTGGAAATTTCATGTTATTATTAACGTCAATGATAATCTACCATTTTGGGCATGTACATTGTATCAATCGACATTCTCGAATTTTTAAAAGATGTGTTGTACCCGCAGCGAAAACACTCGGTCCAATTTTTGTATTCTGAATCCCCTCGGGGCAATAAATCATAGTGCACCTGAATAAACAAGAATTCTGAGAGTATTGCACATAGCAATACATTGTCCCCTACCGGCCGCAAAAAATCAGAGGACCTAAGATATTAGAAGTATGACCTTCAAGTGACTAGATTTTAAATTACAAGTTCAAGGGCCAAGACTCTGGCAAAAATAATTCAAAAAGACAGAAATTTGAATTTTATCTTAAGTTTTACAGGCAAAAATAATTCAAAAAGACAGAACTTTGAATTTTATCTGAACTTAACTAGATATAGCTATAAATCAGCAAATATCGACTCAATAATATCTCAAATCACTTCCAAAAACAGTCTTGACTAGTAATTGATGTGGAATGACAGACAGATAGCAGTTGAGGAAACCAATTACAAAGCAAATAATATATTACATGTATTATATTTTTACATTTTTTACATATTTTTGTGACTGCCATCAGTGGTAGAGTTAAATGTTAGAGGTATACCTTACATCACTAGACTAGAAACACTGAAAAGGTATCCACAATCAATGCTTGGAGCAATGTTCAGCAGGAGGGACAAAATTGAGCAAAGCAAGCATTGTAACTCATCTAGAAATAGCTATATACCAAATATCAAGTCAATATCTCGAAGGATGTAAAAAAAAGTCCGGACAACTTAAAATAGAGAACAAAAAATACAAGCTCAAGGGCCATAACTCAGTCAAAAATCATTCGACCGGAAACGAAATTCGAACTTAAACTGTAACTCATCTAGATATAGCCACATACCAAATATCAAGTCAAAGGATGTCAAAAAAAAAGTCTGGACAACTTAAAATTTTAATGTGACGGATGGACGGAACCTAAAACTATAGTCCCCATCGGCTTTCGCCGGTAGGGGACTAATTACGGAAACGGATACTCTTTTCATAATACCGGTATATTCCATGAATAAAAAATTAGGGTTTTTTTCTCCCTCCTTTGTTGCAGTATAAAAACGCCACTTTCAACATTATTTCAGTTTCATTGGTGAAGGAAAGCTTAGTTTTGATGAGAACTACTTATCATAAATGTTTGCTTCACGAAGGTTAATATTCTGCGTTAACTTCAAAATGAATACTAAACATTTCTTGCAACAGCGCTGCTTATCCAATTATATTCTACTTACACGTGGGTAACACTTGCGTGATTGCTATGATGCACTAAAAGAAGACAGACTATCTTAACCCTCTGGTCAGGCGAAATGTACTCGATACAACATTATCTGTTAACGTTTGTCAGTGACTTGCGGTAGGTCGGTAGTATTCTCCTGATACCCTGATTTCTTCCACCAATAAAACTGACCCCTACGATATAACTAAAATATTGTTGAAAGTGGTTTTAAACACCATAACCACACTCCAACTCTGCCATTTTTTGGAGGTACTTACTCGTTTAATTATCTATAGCAATACTGTCATATTTTATCAATCAGATTACATTAAAGGCACACAGGCTGTCAGAATTGAATTTTTTGTTTATATTAAAAGTTAAGAAATATTCGGTGTTTTAAACTAATAAAATGTTCAGAACAAAAAGTCAGGTTTAAACAAGATGTTGCACGCTACGTCGTGCTAAGAATACCCCCACTTTTTAATTTGTAAGTCGCACGGTAAACAGGAAGTAGATGTTCGGTAAAACTGGAAAGGGGAAACACTGTACAAGTCACCATGTCAAAGCCATATATCAAATATAAAATCATTTCTCCCACTATAATAGAAGCTGAGATAACTGTTACGAAAGTTTTCATTACGGCAAACATGCAAAATTCTAAGTCGCACTGTAAACAGGACGTAGATGTGCGGTAAACCTGGAATGGGAAGACACGGTACAAGTCACCATGCCAAAGCCATATATCAAATATCAAATCATTTCTTCTAGTAGAAGCTGATATATCTGTTACGAAAGTGTAAACGGACGGACAAACGGACGGACGGTCAAGGTGATTGCAATATAGCCCATTCTCTACGAGTGGGGGTATAAAAATCTGATATAATGTCGTAATTAGTGAAAAGAATTCGAATGCTTAGCATCGTCTGTTGGTGGAATTGCCATTAACACGTCATTAATTATAAATCGGCGGCAGTTCCTAAGTTTGTCGAGCAGCATATGATAACTGATATCACTAATTGAGGCTTTGATTCACCTATGGATATTCTGGTTTGTTGTATTTTGCTGCATCCTATTTTTGTGTCGTTTTCATGTAGAATCCATCAATGTTTTTGTTCTCACGATACGATTTTTGCACATCCGACATTTTCTTCATCAACAAACAATTTCGCACTTGCGCAAATGCTTTCCCAAATGCGTTCACTGTCAGGTCGTATGAATATTGAGCGGATCAACATTAAATTCTTTCCTGGATGGAAGAAGATCAAACAGCGACGTATTTCCTTCGTTCTAGACTTTACGTATGATATTATGAACAATTTCAACTGCAATATATCTTTACCATTTTTTAAATCAAAGATTAGGTCTTATATTGGGAAACATTTGTTTTTATTAAAATTACAGCCAGTGTGCCTTTAATGTTCAGAAATTCCCATGACAAACAAACAATAAGTGTCATTTTCTTATTAAGGTTTTGTTTTGCCTTTTGATGAAACAAGAGATACATATTTTCACAAATATCCTGAAGAAGTTGTTTATCAGTAATATATGATAAATAAGTAAAAGATTTAAACCCAATTTTAGATTTATTGAAATGCAATCTCAATTGAGGTTATGGCCTACACTCTGAGTGGCCTCCAAAAATCATACTCCTTTTATTTATGGTTGATATGATGGTAGGAACATGTACGGCTATGGTTGGATCTTTGATCAATTTGCACGACAATCCTGGTGCACATCCACAGTGTCCATTCGCCTTTCCGAACACACTGCAACCTTCACCTTCTAATCCATACTTTTCACACCATCCACCTAACAATGACAAAGCAGTGAATTATTGAGGATACGGTTAAGCTTGAAACTTTGAAGTGTTTAAAACTTTTAGTATATACCACTGATATCACTTCGTATTATTCTCACCACATCCGCTAAGCACATTCAGGAGAAATAAAAAATATCTGGTTGGCTTGGAATCAGGATAGTTTGTCCGAGTGGAGCTACATGTCTACCGGCCGCGAACCTTAGTTTCATTGATATAAATATCCATTTAAGCGTGGTGGTCGAATAAAAAACGGACTTCATCATCAATGTATTTAATGAAATATAACTTTCTCTCGACATGATATAGCTAAAGGAAATTGCTAAATGTTGGCGTTAGAACACAATCACTCACTCACGCACTACATACGTTCTACTTCAAAATTGTCTGGGTGAAAATATTGTGTATCTAAATTTCAGTTGGGTAAAGTCCGCATGTAATTCCATGTAGTTTCTACAATGTACCATTTATTTTGCATATTGTTTACACGAACCGCGTAATTTACCCATTCAATGAGGAATACCTCTAAATAGTTACCGAATAAAGTTCCTGTTTGTTTTAGACCAAAATAAATGTATTGAGTTATATCGTAGTCGGTCTGTTAAATAGGTGAATCTAGGGTCCGATTTAGAACGTGAACGTTACTAGTGCTGGCTATGTTCTCGTTCTCTTATGAATATTATCACACCCTACAACCGGCTATCTGGACAATAGATGGCTATCGGGAACTCAGATCATATCTACGTCACACGGAATGACGGGTAGGAATTTCTTTGAAGTTTTTCTTCCATTTTATCTACTTTTTGGATTTTAATTTTATGTCTGATTTGTTGCACTACAAATGAGAAATTTGCATACCAAATATGACAGTATAGGTTTTAATATTTAGTAAGTTTTCAATCAATGAAGATATAATTTGACATTTTCAACAGAGAATTCTTCAGAACATTAACGTTTTCTCAAAAATTTCAAACGCAAGAACAAGTTTCTATCATATACATGAAAAATATAGTGTTTCTTCTACCTTCTTGTACAACGGGAACTCGAAGTGTTATTTAGTAAGAATATTATACGCAATTTCATTCCAATGGTCAAAATGTAATGGCTATCGGGGACAGCAGATTATTTTGAAACTGACTATCACTGACAGCAGATGTTGACAATCGAGAACAACAGTGATATGAATTCTTATTTCTGGTTTATCCTGTGATAAGTTGAGCCATTAGTGTTTAGAATCATTCAAATATTGAAATTCATGGCTAGTGGTTGCCTTTAAATTTCAAAACATTGAGATTGTTCCGAAGTAAAAATATATTTTCGAGACTGTGAAACCCATTACTTTTTTTTTGTCCAATACCATAGTATTAGCTTTTGTTTGTATTGATTTCCATTGTCAATGACTTTGGATATGTCTTTGACGTGGATAAACAGAGAAATAGCTTGAAAATTACTTCTTTTAAAAAGATTTGATTTAATTAGGATATTTAGAAGTTTTGTAATATTTCATTTTTGATCAATTTCATCAGATCAGTGGAGCTAAATGACAATCGGGAACATGAAAAATGTCACGACACTTTTTAGTGTCAAATCGGAAACAAATGATTTTTTTCTACAAGTGTCATGAGCAGCCAGGGAGGAGCGGTATGAATAATGTACAATAATGAGAGAAACAAAGTTAATTAACAATGGAATTTCTTTTATTTTTTTTCATATTTCCGATTGCCATTTAACTCCACTGATCTGATGTACGTGATAGCCCGATCTACTGTCCCCGATAGCCAAAACATTTTGGCCACTGGAATGAAATTGCGTATAATATTCTTACTACATAACACTTCGAGTTCCCGTTGTACAGGAAGGTAGAAGAAACACTATATTTTTCATGTATATGATAGAAACTTGTTCTTTCTTTTGAAACTTTAGAGAAAACGTTAATGTTCTGAAGAATTCTCTGTTGAAAATGTAAAATTCTATCTTCATTGATTGAAAACTTACTAAATATTAAAACCTATACTGTAATATTTGGTATGCAAATTTCTCATTTGTAGTGCAACAAATCAGACATAAATTAAAAATCCGAAAAGTAGATAAAATGGAAGAAAAATGTCAAAGAAATTCCTACCCGTCATTCCGTGTGACGTAGATATGATCTGAGTTCCAGATAGCATCTGTTCTCCAGATAGCCAGTTGTAGGGTGTATTAATGTTATTTGTTTAGGTTGTTTACCTTGAACAAATACCGGATTGAAAGGTAGTAGCTCTCTTTTTTTACTGGCAATCACTGGTCCCTCGTGATAGTAACAGCATTCTCCTGTTCCACATTCTGAATCATGTCTACATTGTGTCTGAAATATAATGAGAAATAACCAGCCTATGAGAAATATTCCTCTGTCAAACACAATATGAAAAATCCATGAAGCACGTCTTTAAATGCTGTTTCAATATAACATAAGAAATTTCTAAATAAAATCATTTCTACATAAAATACAAGAAATGTCGTAACGATAGCATGACACACACATATTTTAAACTGAGCAGTTTCAATAGTGCAGCTATTTTTTAGTTAACAGTTTATGGTTTACATTATAGTATGGGGAGCATAAAAGCACCGAATCGTGTCTTTAAATACGCTGCATCGTGTATCCACTCTATTCATGATATATTACACTTTTAAAATGGATGAACAACTGTCAATGAAAGTAAGTCTACACTGCTTAAATTACCGACAATATAATGTATTAGGCATACACTGGAATCCTAAAGTGTCTCCATGGTTTCGATGTCGTAGTTGGATGAAAATTTTGAAGGCACAAAATTGGTAATCTGAAATAACAACTCATACGACAGACAATACAACGGCAAAAAGGAAAAAAGATAAAAGGGAAAAACAATGGTCAAAAAGAGAAAGACAACACAATAGACAAAAAAAGGACAAATGGATAAACAACGATCTACAATACACACAGAGAGAAATCTGAAGATCGAGAAACACGAACTCCACGAAAAACCGGATGTACACTCCGGTGTCCCAGACGTGTGAGCAGGACCCGCTCCACTGGTGGTGGTGTATTCATCATTTACCTAACCAGTGCCCATTACCATCCACTAATTAATGATATAATTAACAGGGTAAAATGTCTGTGTTTTCAATATTCGTATTATTTTTTGGTTTGATTTGACCATAAATGCGAAATTACTAGTTAAATAATAGGCTAGAGTTATGGTGTTTAACGCCACTTTCAAAAATAATTCAATTATATCGTAGCAGTCAGTTGTATTTGTGGAGGAAACCGGAGTACCCGGAGAACACCACCGACCTGCCGCAAGTCACTGGCAAACTTTATCACATAATGTTGTTCGGAGTACACCTCACCTAAGCGGGCTTAGAACTCACAACGTTATTGGTGATAGGCATTGATTGCGTATGTAGTTATAAATTCAACAACCATACGATCACGATCACGACGGCCCCAGCTAAATAATGAGAAATCACTGATCCATAACTTTGTACTGGTACGATATCATGGAAAAATGTTGAAGTTGCTGTCAATGGAATTCTCCTAACCATATTTGTTCTGTCACTGATACTTTGTTCAAAATAACAGTAACGATAGCATTTTCTTTCAATCTGACATTATTGGTAGCTCGCCAAACCAGGTTCGATGAATAATGACATAAAATGCAGGTCCATATGACGGAAATGACAAGTGACGTTAGATGTTAAAGAGCAGTCACATCCCAAGTTATTGATATATATATTAGTAAGCTCTAACTAGATAAGACTGTACTGTCCACATTGTTCATAAACTACGAAACACGATGTCTATTATTTACGCATCATTTCCGATAAAATTGGCGCTACTCCTTCGTTTACCGTGTGTGTGGGTTATTATTTGATAGTGTGTCAAATATCCTGGAGTCAGCACAGAAATTGTCAATGAATTCCTTACCCTAGTTATGGCGACAGACACTGTAAAGCAGATTGATAATAGAACAAGTATCTCCTTCAACATTGTCGTCTTTAGTATTCAGTCTTTGAAAGTAGAATTATTAACCAGAAACTTGAACCAATTTTATACCTTATAGATAAGAAAAAATGACATCTGAACCTCAATATATCAGGATTGGTGACGTCATTAGAACAAGGTGCAGCAAATATTCAATATTTAATGTATTTGATAATAAGTACAACTAAATTATACCAAACTTGACTAAATAAGTAATGTGTATGCTAATTGTTACCAAACTTGACTAAATATGTAATGTGTATGCTAATTAAACCAAACTTGACTAAATATGTAATGTGTATGCTAATTAAACCAAACTTGACTAAATATGTAATGTGTATGCTAATTTTTACCAAACTTGACTAAATATGTAATGTGTTTGCTAATTTTTACCAAACTTGACTAAATATGTAATGTGTATGCTAATTTTTACCAAACTTGACTAAATATGTAATGTGTATGCTAATTTTTACCAAACTTGACTAAATATGTAATGTGTATGCTAATTGTTACCAAACTTGACTAAATATGTAATGTGTATGCTAATTTTTACCAAACTTGACTAAATATGTAATGTGTATGCTATTTTTTTACCAAACTTGACTAAATATGTAATGTGTTTGCTAATTTTGCCTGCAGCAGAAAACATGATGCATCATCTGGACTCATACTGAATATCTATTGGGCCTCTGTTTCTACGATTTTTCGAATGGAATTTAGAACTGTGCAGACATTTGTAGTATTTTTTTTTTTTTTCGTTTCATTTATCAGATACCTATTACACCAATTTCAAAGGTGTGTATGCTTCCTTTATTTACGACGTAATACATTGTAAGGTTTGTCGATTCAAAGTAAATGCGTAATATTAGCTGACGTCAATTATTGAGCGTCATTCAGTCATGTAGACTTTTACAATTCACAATGGAAATATCACAATTTGACATTTAATATGTCTACTGTTAAATTGATTGGTTGCTCGATGATAGTTGAACCTCCAATGAAACAGTAATTCGACTATATATTCAGGTTTTGGTGTAGTAGTGGTTACAGGGTTGTGGGCAGGGTTCCTCGTAAACTACAGAGGCTTGGGGGTTAAGCTATATTAGTTTCTGATTTGAGTTTAAAATAAATGAGAATTTACTGGCTAAAAAATGAGAAATCACTGTCTGATTCATAACTTCGTACAGATATACTACTAGTACATATCATTGAAACATGTTGAAATGGTTGTCGAGGGGATTCTCTGAACCATATTTACTCCGTCAGTTATTTTGTTCAAAATAACGGTAACGATAACCAATTTCTTTCAGTCTGACACTATTAGCATCTCACAAAACATGGTTTGATCAATAATGACAAAAAAAATGCAGGTCCAATATGACGCCAACGGCGTTTGATGTTTAAAGGGCATTCGGATCCTAGATTTGATATATCTTTTTGTAAGCTCAAATTAGCTAAGATAATTGAAATCTGATGGAGTATATACCACTGCGGTAAAGCTGATGACGTAACTGCAATTACGGTCATCCCAAGATGGCGGACGTGGATTCAGGGAAGAATCTTTTTTGTCGATTAAATTGTTTCTGAAATGTATTTTAAATGGCACATGCATTGGTCCGATAGTAATCTATGAACTTATCACAAGGAAATCACAAATTACGAATGAAAAAGGTATATGAAAGAGAAAATCCGATTTTAAAAAATCGCTAAGATGACCGTAACTGAAAACTGAGATGACCGTAATTGCAGTTACGGTCATCTTAACGATTTTTTTAAAATCGGAGTTTCTCTTTCATATACATTTTTCAGTCGTAATTTGTGATTTCCTTGTGAAAAGTTCATAGATTACTATCGTACTAATGCATGTGTCATTTGAAATACATTATAGAAACAATTTAATCGACAAAAAAGATTCTTACCTAATTTCATGTCCGCCATCTTGTGATGACCGTAATTTACAGTTACGGTCATCAGCTTTACCCCAGTGATATACTACGTTGACAGGCTGCAGACTGGTGGGTCAACTTTTTGAAAAAAAACATTTATTGAATGGAGCCGACTTATTACACGTAGAATGTATAAGGTATTATTTTATGGACAATCTTCAGAAACAACTTACACTTGTAGTAATTCAGGGGGACCAGTGGAACGCGCCCACCACAAGGGTTACTAAAAATATGCAGAATTAACAGAAGACATATAATGATGCGCGTTTCGTGTGTTAATTTATAGAACCTAGCTATTCCTGTCAGATGTCAAGAGCAGTCGTAATCGCATGGTAGTTGGATTTACAACTACTTATGCAACGAGTGCCTATCAGCACTAACGTTAACGTTGCGAGTTCGAATCCCGCTCAGACTAGGTGTACCCGATACACCATTCTGTGATAAAGTTTGTCGGTGATTTGCGGCAGGTATGTGGGCTTCTCTGGTTTCCGTCACCAATAAAATTGAGCGCGGACCTCATCGTCTCATCGAAAATTAACTTGTTCTCGCCATGATATTGCTGAATTGGCGTTAAACAACACTCATTCACTCCAGTCATACAATAAGAAGCTTAAATGTCCAACAATAGGATTCACCTGTAAACAATAAACAGTTCCACAACTCATAACACAAAACCAATTGAAACATGGGTAAACTATCAGGTTTTGGCTTCAAATAAAGCTGCTTTAGCCTATAGGAATTTTCGCCAATCTCATTAGTGATGTCATATTCACTAATTTGCATGTCATTAAACACATAATTGGTTGGCAGTAAAACAATAACGTAATTGACAGGAAAGTAACCAAATTTTAAACTTTTATAACTTTTTTATTTCCAAACCAATTTTTGTTCTTTNAATTGTTTTTGATATTTATTCAATTTTACATACTATACATTGCATGTAAGAAAATTTTCTTGAATCATTTTCAAAATATTATTCATGTCCAAGTGTATTCTAAAATGAACGTCTGTGATATATAAATAGCCAAGATAGCTGGACATTAGCTAACACATTTTCTTAATTTGTGACAGTAGGGATGCTGATAAGAAGTTGATGGATAATGAACCATAACACATTTCAGAAATTTGATATCTCCTTAAAATTAGGATGAATTTTGGCGTTCGACCACATAGTAATATTCTGTTTTGATATGAGATTGACCACCGCCAACTGAAAAAGCGGTAGCGACACAACATCGTGAAACCGAGGCCGCATGAACGTAAAGAATAAAGTTTAAACAAATTTACAGCAAATCATGTTCAAGTGTCGAGTCACTAACACAATTTTTTCTTTGTTTTGTTTTTGGTGTATTCACTGTAAACTTGAAATTGACAATAAAACTCTCTGAAGGTGGTAGAGGAAGAAATTATTGCCAAGTGATGACAAATGAACCCCAGTGTGGGAAACGACCGCTTGCCAACTCGCCAAAGGCGAGTGGCATGTTCGGGTGGCGAGTACAATCCACTTTATACTCGCCGGTCTGGCGAGTAACAGTTGTAATGCGAGTAGGAACTTGAAAATGCTCGCCATGATAACTGGTTTACAGCTTTAAAATACCATAGCTCCCAAACAGTTAAATTTTCTGTCAACTGTGTCATTTATCCAACATTTTATTAATCATTGCTCGATAAGAAAACATTCCCTCATGTCTCTGCATCTATTTTTACCTCCAACGTTGGAGATCATGACACTTTCTGTCTACAGGAAAAATAAGTATACAATCCCGACCCGCATAATTTTGTCAAGGTCGATTTCACGATTAAATGAAATATTGTTAAATTACAAATAGATGTGATGACTTTTAAAATTAATGCAAATACAATAATTTGGTTTTGAAATATTTAAAATGAATTCGTAGCGAAAACCTACATGAAAACAAAAAGTTAAATATGTGTCAGAACCAGATTTGACATACATGTTTTATACCGCGTATTCTTCTCTTCTTCTTCTTCTTCTTCTTCTTCTTCCAGGAAAGGAGCCGGGTTCTATCAGAACGTAGGTGGCTCCGTGAGAACTATTCGCATGTGCGGACAACACAGTCAGCTCTCAAAAAAATAAAATAATATACAGTTAAACTATGTACATAGGGTCGTTGTTCAGTTGTTTTCAGAGCGTGCCTTCAGGGCAGCTCTGAATCCCTCGACAGTGGTGGCTGATGTTGTCTTGAGTTGGTAGCTGGTTCCAATCCCTGATTGTTCTCGGGAAGAATGATTGTCCATAACTGTCGTGTTTTGTCCTTTCCTGAAAGAAGCGATCTTTACCTCTGGTCCGGTTGTTGTTTGGAATGAGGTACTGGTCTTTATCAATATCGACTTCTCCATGTTGGATCTTAAATAACATGCCCAGCCTGTTGTTCTGGCGTCTTGCATGAAAATTTTTCATAAATGATCACACATGATGGAATTTTCAGTATTGAGTTGGGCCATTGCTATTTAATGCCATATTTAACCATATTTTCCTTTGGTCCATTAAAATGTTTGTCAATAATCTCCTATTATGCTGCTCAAAACATCTCTTCATATAGAAGACCCGTTTACCCTTAGCCAGTGTTGTCAGTAGTTCACGACCAGTTTTGAGAAAATTGTTGTAAACAAAAAGAAACTGTTGTACATGTATATATAGACTATAGTAATAAATTGTAATTTTCTTCATAACTAAAGAAGCATAATTCAAACCTTTGATAAAACAATGATCATTGTAACATTAAAGAGAAAAATGCAGAAAAAGAATTAAAAAAAATTGACAAGCACAAGATCTAGAAAAAGAGTAAATTTCAAACCACCATAACTAGGTTTAGGACAATATAGAGAAATAATGGAAAGAATTGGGACAGTTCCCCTCATCCTAAAGGAACATATTCTTTGCAAAGAGATAGATTAAGATCAAACATTTTTCTCACCAGAGGCTATTTAAAATTTTGGAAATGGGAGATAACTTTGAAATAATCTGAGAAAAGTTTGGTACTTTACAATGATAGATTCAATGTTGTCATCAGTTTCACATTATTGCCTCTGTTTTTTGCCTTGCGTCACTGCTAGTGTTCTGTAGTTTTACAAAACGATTTTACTCATCCTTTCCACCACAAGCACAAGAAAAATCATTCACATGTTCATTAAATCCTTTTTTGACTTTCCACAAGGAAAGATGTCTTTGTAACATTCTCTGATCAGTCTTTTTTGGTGGATGTTGAGGGGTAATTATTATTGTCATCTATTCCAGCACACTTCATGGACAACAAAAACCAGACACGAGTCCCACCTTGAAATATCTAATCTCCTAAATGTTTTATCAGGAATGCAATTCGATTCCAAGAGAAAATTTGGTGGGGGTGTTGATTGTTCCACCCAAAAAGAAAATAAACAAACCTTGTACAATAACAATAGGAACAATAAAATGTGTGCCACAATTTTGCTACACGACAGGCATGTCGCCTCTCCAGGAACGTCCATCTTCCTTCCATTCTGTAAGGGCCATTTATTTCTTTTCCCCTTTCACCACACGCTACAAGACTACATTAAACCAGTGCCATCTGAATTTATTATTGATGCACTTTTCAGCTCATTTAGATGCCAATCAATATTTTCTGTTCTGTCAAGAATTTTATCCATCGCCATTGAAATGCAGACGCTTCTCCAATTTTATGTTTCAACCTCGTGTATTGTGTATTGACTATTGAGCGTAGGAAAAACCCAAAAGAATGAGAGCAATGGTTACCGATATCTGAAAACCAGTATTTTTCTTCGCCTTGGCTCCTCATTATTCAGAACACCTCGTGATCACAAAGGGAATTAACTCCAATGTAATAGATTGCAATGCAGTTATACAAAATACAAAGGGAACTAGGAAGAACTGTTTCAGATACCTAAAACTTATGTTTCCCCTTAATGCCATCTGTACAACAACCTATCTCGAAAGACAAAAATGTTATGATTCTGACAAGAAAATACTCTTTGAAAAACAATGATTTGACCTTGAGGTCAAAATCCCATGAAGCTCATTACGGTACGCGACACACCACCTTATGGTCATGCACCCACATACCAAACATCATTGACCCATCTCGAAAGACAAAAATGTTATGGCCCGGGCGGAACAAGAAAATACTATTTAAACTAGAGGCTCAGGTGAGCCTGCATCGCTCACCTGATATAAATAAGTCCTCTTAAGAATGTCTGCATGCCGAATACATCTAAGTTACTATTCAAATCCCATAGGGTTCTATGTTAAAACTATGTCTGCTCATGGCAGCCATCTTGGATGAAGGTTGTGGTCACCAGACACAATTTCGAAAGTATATACTACCCAAGGAACATCCATGCCATGTTTGCTTTAAATTGGCTGACTGGTTTCAGAGGAGAAGATAACAATTTTCCCATTGGGTCCTATGTTAAAACTATGTCTGCTGACGACAGCCATTTTGGACCGAGATTGGGGTCACTGAACACAATTTTGGAAGTTGACCACCGATGACATGTTTGCTATATTGGTTTACTGGTTTCAGAGGAGAAGATTTTAAAACATATTTTCCCATAGGGTTCTATGTTAAAACTATGTCCGCTGATGGCGGCCATCTTGGATGGAGGTCTGGGTCACTGGATATAATTTTGAAAGTCGACCATTTAAGGACCATTCATGCCATGTTTGCTTTAAATTGGCTTACTGGTTTCAGAGAAAAAAAATGTTTAAACATTTTTCCCAGAGGGTCCTATGTTCTCTGACGGTGGCCATCTTAGATGGAGGTCGGGGTCACATGACATTAATTTGAAAGTTGACCACCTAAGGACCATTCATGCCATGTTTGCTTTAAATTGACTTACTGGTTTCAGAGGAAAACAATTTTAAACATTTTTCCCATAGGGTCCTATGTTCGCTGATAGCGGCCATCTTGGATGGAGGTCGGGGTCACATGACATTATTTTGAAAGTTGACCACCTAAGGACCATTCATGCCATGTTTGCTTTAAATTGACTTACTGGTCTCAGAGGAAAACAATTTTAAACATTTTTCCCATAGGGTCCTATGTTAAAACTAAGTCGAGTCATGGCGGCCATCTTGGATATGCGATCGGCACAAAAATAACAAATGTAGTAGAGGACCATCCATTCACCATTTCTATAATGTTACAATTCCATCGGTTGAGTAGTTTCTGACAAGAAGATTTTCAAAGTTTCAACCAATCAGAACACATTATTGTCTCTGGTGGCCATGTTGGATTTCCGATCTGCACCAAAATAACAAATTTAGTTGAGGACCATCTAGTCATCATTTCTATAATGCTACAATTCCATCGGCTAAGTAGAGGACCTCCCAATGAACATTTCTGCCAAGTTTGGTCCAAATCTGTTCAGTAGTTTCAAAGAAGATGAAAGTATGAAAAGTTTACAGACGCGGACGACGACGACGGACGCAAAGTGATGACAAAAGCTCACATGATCCTTTGGGTCAGGTGAGCTAAAAACAGTTATTTGACCACGAGGTCAATGGTCAAGCCAACATACCAAATAAATACTATTTAAAAAACAATTATTTGACCTTGAGGTCAAAGGTCAAGGTCCCACGAAGGTCATTACGGTACGCGACACACCACCTTATGGTTATGCACCCACATACCAAATATAATTCACCTATCTGGAAAGACAAAAAAGTTATGGTCCGGACAAGCTTCGCTGAGAAGAAGCAGAAGAAAAAATCTGACTAAAACAATGTCTCCCTTTGTTCCAAGGGGAGACATAATTAACTTCAATTTAATAGATTGCAATGCAGTCGCACAAAATTTTTGATGATCTAACGACCACAGACCTTAGTTTTATTACCGTAAATCGTAGTCCGTATTTTATGGTTAAAAATATGGAGAAACCCTAGTTGTAAACAGCTCTGAATAGTCAGACCTGCCTTAAAGAGCACCTCTATATATCAAATCGCTGTCTATAAAGGGCAGTCTCATTTTACCAATTAATGAACAGTGCATATAATTCTAACCTGTATATAAAGGGCACATTCTCAGGTTCCCTTGAGTGACCTTTATATATAGGGTTGACTGTAAAATAATTATGCATTGTATTGGTGCACTACTTCAGGGCACATTTTAGGTCATAAAACAAATTATTTAGCAGCAGAGGCATTGATATCAGTTCCAAACTTTACACAAATATATTCATCTTGTTCACTATTTAATCTTAACTGTCAATCCTACAGCTCCATATTTTGAAGGGGCAGTTTGGTTGTGATCGTATGATAGTTGGATTTACAGATACAAGATTATGTGACAAGTTTGTCAATGACTGGCGACAGGTCGGCGGTTTGCTCCGGTTTCCACCATCAAAACTGACCGCCACGATATAACTGAAATATTGTTGAAAGTGGCATTAAACACAATAAACCTAAACCTTATTCTGAAGTTCAGACAGATATAAATTTTCATAGTTTTTATATTGCATTCTACTTGGGCTTGTACTTGTATCATCACTAATAATTATTACTTTGAATACCCCTGTCACAGTTTCATCAGTGATGTTGAATGGGAATTGAGAAAAAGATCCAATAAATAAAAGCTGTTAGAATTAGAATAGTAGATAAAGTAATATCCAGTGGTGCTCATAGTCTATGTTTTGTCAAAATAATGCAACTGAAAGCAAAGTTATGAAATATCCAATTTTTTGGATAAATATGTTACAATTTCTTAATTAAAACAAAAACATTTGCTTAAACAGTTTCATTAAATAAGACAAAACTAAAGGTTGTTTTTGATGTGACAAAAAACACATGTTTCTCTTCTTCAATAGTTTAATGTCTATATGCATTAACTGGTGTTTAGGCCTTGTATCCTCTGCTCTTCCTACGTCCTCTTGCTCTTTCAAATTTCCTTCCCTTGGAGCGTATGTATGGTCTACAAAGAAATATAAAGATAGTTAGAGAATATTACACAATATGTAAAAGAACAAATTATATCAGATTATAATTAAGAAATAATAAACTTTACTAATATCCTACCAACCCATGTTAAAACTCACAACAGTATGCCTTCCATGAATTAATTTGATTCTGACATGTCTAATAGTACAAATATGGTAGTACACTTTGATGGGAAAGGTGGCAATTTATATTTAAATTTGTGGACAAAGGTCACACACAAATTATGCCAAATTTGAGCAGATGATAACACGTCAACATGTGCTTTTACGACATCAAAGTTTTACTGATGGAACAACCGTAACAATAATATTTCACGTTTTAATTGCACATCACAATACACATGTTTATTACATACTTAGTTAAAATAAAGGCATTTTTGTATGACCAATATGACCGGAAGTAAGCTGTCCATATTTTCACACCCCGGGAAAATAACCGGTTATTAGGTGCCCCTCGTGCATTTCAGACAAAATAAACAACTTCCGGTGTATACGTCTGCAGATGTTGGAAGTATATAATAAATAGTTTAATACATGGGCATTTCCATATTGGCCTGGTTATCATCCCTCGACTTCGTCGCAGGACAATATGGGTGTCGCGGGATGATAACCAGGCCAATATGGAAATGCCCATGTATTAATCTGTATTTATTTCTTTTTGGATATGTTGACTATTTATAGTGAGTATAAATGTTTAAACAGTGTAAATAATTTTTATTTTATTTTCTGATTTCATCACCTGGCTTAAATGTGTGTACTGCACATGTGCTAATGCGATTTTGCCATCTAAATAAATTGCTCATTGGCATACAAAGCCAAAGAAGGATGTTATATTAGAATAAAAAATACAATGATGTTAAAAGTTACAACTATAAATTGGTAAAATTTGAGAAACCTCATAGGTGTAACCTGATGTGTATGATTTTGTTCTTTCTGATAAGATATATATTAAACTTCATTCTAGATTTTGGAAAGGGACAAACAAGGAAGAAAACTGTATAAATTGTATTCTGTCCTAAAATCACTGTAGTTCTATACGTGTAGTTTCTAATATATATATTTTTTTATAAAGAGTATAAAGTCGAATTAAATTAACCAGAGGCTAATCAGTCTGTGCCATAAACCACTAGCCCTATGCCCCTGTCTATAAAAATTGGTTCTGGCTAGTAAACATTGCATAAAATTTGCTTAACCAAATTTTCTAGAATGCTGTTTGGGCTAGTATGTCAAAATATTTTTGGCACAGACTGGGCTCAGTGTGTTGAGCCTGTGTCGCTCACCTGTCTTTTTGTTTTGAGGAAACTTTATACAGAACCTTCCATAGGTGCTTCCTAACAAATTTCAATTAATTTGGTCAAATGATTTTAGAGAAGATTTTTTTAATTGGCCCATCACAAACAACTATGACGGCCATATTAGTTGTACGATCGGCACGAAATATGGAAATTTTGCACAGGATCTTCGATACATCATTCTTTAAAGTAACAATTCATTGTGCCTCCTAGCTGCAGAGGAGAAGATTTTTTAAATTTCAGCCAATCAAAATTGCCAATGGCGACCACTTTTTTTGTTCAATCAGGATAAAATGAGTAAATCCTAGAGGACCTTCTATAGATGCTTCCTGTAAAATGTTGCTTTATTTGGGCAAATGAGGAGAAGAGTTTTAGAAATTGATCTGACATCCTGAAACAATTTTCTATGGTGGCCATGTTTGTTAACAGATTGGGACAAAATGAGCAATCTTTATAGAGGACCTTCCATAGATGTGTCCTGCCAAGTTTCGGTTCATTTGACCATGCGGTTTCAGAGAAGATTTTTAGAAATCGACCAACCAGAAATATGAATTGCCTATGGCGGACATGTTTGTTAACGGATCAGAATGAAATGAGCGACCAACCAGAAATATGAATTGCCTATGGCGGACATGTTTGTTAGGGCTGTTCCATTTAAACATATGAAGTACCGGGGGAAGGCACTTTTAAATCGCTGCTATGGGTGGTTGTATGTTCTCTTTACACATACATCAAAAGAACACACCCTAGCTTTAAATTGCTTCTATGGGTGGTTCCCTCATTTCAAAAGTGCCTTCCCCGGGTACCTCATATGTTTAAATGGAACAGCCCTTAACGGATCAGAATGAAATGAGCAATCTATATAGAGGACATTCCATAGATGCATCCTACCAAGTTTGGGTTCATTTGGCTAAGCGATTTCAGAGGAGAAGATTAAAATGTGAAAAGTTAACCGACGATGGATGCCAAGTGATGGCAAAAGCTGACATGGTCTTTTGACCAGGTGAGCAACAAAATTAGTCTCCATAGAGAGCTATCAATTTCATCAATTGGGATAGTCATCCATATTCTCTACATCTTACAATTAATGTCTTCATTCCCTCTCCCCTCCCAATTTTAAATATTTCTGGAAAATCCCTCAACTAATTAAATGTTACGATTTTAAATATTATACAATACATGCAACTACTATGTCCACTGTTACTTATTGAAGTATTCTACTTTAAAATGTCTATACTTACTTAGTGTGACTGTGTGGTACACCTGGAGCAGGACCGAAGTGACGGTAAGCTTCTCTTGCTTTCCTTCGTCCTAAAATGGTTATCAAAAGTTATATTACACGTATTAAATAAATATATATATTTTTTCCTACTGCTACCAGTGGATAACAATATTTCTCCACTTGAAATAGTTAACTTTTCATATAAAGCTTGAATTATATATTAAAATAATTAATAAAATATATTTAAATTACCTTTGGTTGCATAAACTGACCTAATCACTAAAATTTGACAAAAATTTAACAAAGTAGACCGTAAAGTAAGGTCTGGTTCAGGTGACACATGCCCGGCAGACATGTACCCTCCAGGACCAAATAATGCGAGTCTAGGTTGTATGATAATGGGGAACCGACCTAATCATAAAATTTGAGGCAAATTTAACAAAGTCATTAGATGTTTGTTTGTTTGATGGTGCTTAACGCCACTTTCAATATTCAAGTATAACTTGGCGGTCAGTTTTATTGGTGGAGGAAACCAGAGAACCCGGAGAAAATCACCAACCTGTCGTAAGTCACTGACAAACTTTATCACATAATGTCGTACACCTCACCCTGATCGAGATTCGAACTCACAACATCAGTGGTGATGGGCACTGATTGCATAGGTAGTTGTAAATCCAACTACCATATGATCATGATCACGCCCATTCAGTCAGTTTACAATGAAATTGAGGTCAAGGAGACACATGCATGGCTGACATGTACAAATGTACATACCATGATCAATGTGTGGACCTAGTATGGTGAACCCAGGTTGTATGGTAATGGAGAAATTAATCTAATCACACAAACTTCACATTGTTAATGCTGTCACAGCCGGAAAAGCAATATCTAAGCCTCGCCTGCAATGAAAGTTGCTGAAGATACAACAAACATCTTATTTTAATTAGATTGCTTGTATAAATACATGTATATCTAACGACATCTTCTGAAATTTTAACAATTAGCTTAACATACCTTGAATTAGGACAGTATTCTTTCCCTTTGGTGCCCTCAGAGCCAGTTGATCAAAGGTAATAATTTCTCCACCAGATTTGAGGATCCTTGCTCTAGCTCTCTCTGTCACTTTAAGGGCACATATCTGAAATGCCATACAATATTCTACTGCTTGTTCATTATTTTTCTAACGATGTTCTATGCCATTCAATATTTTACTGCTTGTTCATTATTTTTCTAACAATGTTCTCAAAAATAGCCCAAAATAGCCATGTTTAATCTAACTTTCAGTATTTCAAGTGGGGTGAGTGAGCGAGTGATTCTTGTTTAACGCCAAATGAGCAATTTTTCAGCAATATCAATGGTGAGAACAAGCTGTATTTGTCGAGAAGATTTTTTTTTACAAAACTAGAGTTGAATATCGATGAGCATGTCAGTGAATTTTGGGTCAGTGCACAAGAATAACTTTTCAGAGATGTATATCATGGTGAGAAAGTTATCTTTTGACGAGATGATGTCTGTTTTGTACCAGACCAACAAGCCTAGTTGGATTTTTGCAGTGCTAGCTTACTGAAACAACAGTCTAGTCTGCTCTATCCCCTTAATGATGTGTGCTTTAAAGTGAATAGCCACAAATACAAATATTATAGTCTTTGGTTAAACTTAACACCCCCTAGAGTTTGAACTCATATATCTTCTGCAGTGATTGGGATTACCATGCGCCCCGCGCCATAGTCGCATTACCCGACGAAATAGCACATTTCCACATAAAACCTCCGCGTCATACACACGCATTCCTTTTCTGATGAAGTCAGACGTACATACAGCTGAACCGTTCTGTCAAGACTGCGCGGACGTAGTCCCATTGAAAAAAATTTAATCCCAATCACTGTATCTAATTTATAATTTAGTTTTTATTTCAAAATATCTGTGAAAGTTCAACTGCAATACGACGATTCCGTGATAAGACGTTCTCCTGACTTCGAGGAAGAATTTGTACCACCGATCACGTGACTTCATAAAAAATGTAGGCATTTTTAGCAGTAGACACTGCAGGTAGAAATGGATCGAGGAAAACTATCTCAAAAGTCATTCAGCAAATATTGGTGCGTGGTTCGGGGGTGTACATCTGACAGCAGGAAGAAACCCAATCTGGAAAAATATGTAACATTTATTCCATTTCCGACAAAGTTGAAAGACCACAGGCCATTTTGAACAAAAGATGCCTAGATTTTAGTCACATGGTGATGGAAGTCACATGACGGTATGATCTGAATACCAGTATCCCGGAACCGACGTATCACAACATCGATATCTGGTACCTTGTGTACATACAATTTTATACCTTTACATACAGAATTCAGGCTTAAATAAATCGTAAACCAGTTTCAAAAACTGATGTATCTGATAACAGCAAAGTACAATAATGAGCAACAACGGACTTATAACACTTTCCCGGCGGGAAGTACAGATCAGCATGTCACTTTCCCGTGTTTTTTTTACTTTCCCCGGGAAACGGGAAATGGGAATTTTCATGTATTGCAGTGTTTATCATGCATATCAGATGGATTTTTTTTGGTCCAGATCAAGGTTAAGCCAAGAATGAAAAAAAGTGCTAAGTTTAAGCTTGTATGTGCTTCATCATATTTATTCAAACAGAAGGGTGTGAGTTGTCAGATAGTTTATATATCTCCTCCACCCATGTATTAAAGTTTGTTAATTGTTTTTATTCTACATTATTTTTCACACTGGATTTTGGCACATAGTTGTCATTATGGCCCATTCATATAAAAAATGTTCCATTGACAAGGAAGGAAAGGGGGCCATAGTCCCATTGAATTTTTTTTATTCCCAATCACTGTCTGCAGTTAATTAAATTTGTATAAAGTTGAACC
The DNA here is from genome assembly GCA_002080005.1 of Gigantidas platifrons. Taxonomy (NCBI): domain Eukaryota; kingdom Metazoa; phylum Mollusca; class Bivalvia; order Mytilida; family Modiolidae; genus Gigantidas; species Gigantidas platifrons. The sequence goes on from MJUT01054663.1 coordinate 1,010,736, forward strand.
TTCATTTCATGACTGTTATCAAATAAAATTACATTCAGATCTACACCAAATATAAAACATTGGCAGAAGGACATAACCTGCATATATTAGATATCATTCCATGACGATTTTTTTGCCCATTTGTTTGAAATACAATACAGAAACTTTTTGTCGTGACTGATGGAATTGTCAATTAACATTAAATGACTTGTACCTTTAGCTTAGGTACTTCCATGATTCTGACATCATCAGTTATGGATCCAACAACAACTGCAGTCTTGTTATCCCTGCCTTTCTTCTTCATCATACGAATCTATAATAAATTGAGAAAAGTAAGATTTTACAACAGCGATAGTTTTATTGACAATTTGAATACCAATTTTGAAGCACCAAAATTACAAGTACATATTTGGGTTTAGGGTTAGGTTTATGGTCTTGAATGCCATTTTGAACACTATTTCAGTTATACTCTGGCAGTCAGTTTTATTCGATGAAACGTGAGTACCATGAGAAAACCACTATCCTAGTAAATATGAAAGTTAACGGACCACATATCTCACTCAATGGAGTTGCATTTACAAGCGGGACGAACGAACCAACAAACAGAAAAACGATATGCCTGCATACTATCATATGGGAGTCATACAAATTTCAAATTAAGATGCACTTTTACTCTTGAAAAAATTTAAGTGACAATCGCTAGAATTTATCTTAACCTTTTATTCAACAACAAAAAAATCGTTGGCCCTGTCTGCTTCAAGTTGCAGATGTAATCTCTGGCAAATAATTCAATTTGTTGTGATATCCAACTTGATCTGCTTCTTATAAATTTCTAAGATTCCTTATCAATCTGATTAATATATGATCTCTCACTTCCTCTCCTTTCTTGATATGCTATGGCTTGGGAGATCTGGGGAAATCCACAATGGGTCACATGCAAGACACCTTATGTACCATTCAATGAAAATGGTGATTGCACCATTTTGAAAGTGTTACTAAACTGCCTTGCATGCTACAAGCAGTCTGACTAGCCAAAAAAGATCACAACCATATTTAGTCTTCGAATTTAGCCACAAGCCTGACGGTCCTGGCCAGTAAAATTGGTCGCGGACTTCTAAAATATCGCAAGTGAGAAGACCGATGGGCTTGTGTGTCAAAAGTAACTCGTCGGTAATATGCTGTACCAATTTATAACTTCCGGAAATGTCGGGATCACTTAAGCGCTTTTTCTTAAGAGAAATCTGTGTATCGCAACACATATTATGACTGAGATAGACTCGTGTGACCTTGTGTAAACAGTCAGGATGGCCAGCATCCTTCGCTACACTGAAGGGGCCGACCTAACATAGTGATTAAGTGGTTATCGACGAAAACATAAGGAAACAAACAAGACGAGAGAAAATGGCTTGTGCATGACGAGGCCCTAAACAAAATGTTCTGTTCGTGGTGTCAACAGCACAATGTGGACGGTAAATTTACAACTAGAAATTAGATACGGTAAGACAACACGAGAATAGTAAACCGCACAAATTTTATGCAGCCAGATATCAGTGTTCGAAATTAGCGGTCGTCCGATCGTCAAAACTAACCTAACATTGATCAGGACGACCTAAATGCCCAGATTAATCGCCCGACTGACGACCAAATATTTTCTGTCAGTCAGGGCTCACGTTGGAATGTGAATTCTATCGTATCTGTTAAGTATTTTGAAAGTGATTTTATTGGAAAGCAATTCATTGCAGTTTATACAAACTTTAATTTCGTTCATTAGAGCTTATGTTAATATATGCCAGACTAAAATAAAACTATTTGTATTTGTTTTTCGTAAA
>MJUT01054663.1:1016539-1029209 GCA_002080005.1 Gigantidas platifrons
GATAACTACAGAGATCCTTGTACAACATGAGTGCCACAAGTGTATTTCTTTTTTGGCAATTAAGCGGAAAGGGACAGTAGCAATTATCTCTAGTAAATTTACTGCTATTTTTTCCTTTCAAACAAGAGTGAGCGAGTGATTGTTGCTTAACGCCAACTCAGCAATTTATCAGTTATATCATGGGAAGAACAAGTCAATTTTCAACAAAATGATGAGGTTTCCTTTGTATTGGACCAACACGCCAAGTTGGATTTTGATAGTGCTAGTTCACTGAAACTACAGTCCGCAGACAGACATGTAGCCCATTCGGACACATTATTCTGATTCAGAGTCAACCAGTCTTTGATCTTTCTCCTTAGCGGAGAAGCAACAAATTCCCATTTTATAGTCTTTGGTTTCACCCGATCATGGCTTGAACCCATGATATACTGCACTTCAGGCGAGCATGTTAACCATTACAGCACCGTTGTTGTTTCTTTCAAACAAGACAAAAATAGAGATGTCCATATAAGGCATTACCACAAAAATGATAATTAATTATAGAAACCACGAATCAAATGCAAGGACTTGTGCACATTCATATGACGTGTTGATTTACTTCCAAGATAGTTTTGGAATGTTTCTCAGTTGTCAAGGTAAGGTTTCACCTTCAACATGTCAATTTTCATTATCATTTTATGTCCATGCCACCCCCTGTGGTCTTTATATATACAAATGTACCTTAATGAGTTTTTATGAGATTTTCTTTGATTTCTTTGGCATATGCCATGAAAATTTTGTACAAAACTAGAATTTTTTGGCATAGATATCAACTTGTCACAGTTTTCTACTTCAAAAATTGGTCCAAATACTCCTAGGCATTTGTGCATTGCATGCAATTTGGCGATAATTGGTCATTGACTAGTATTAGTAGGTCTTGTGACGAGATTAGACAGACTGGAGCTGAAAATTTCCTCGAGGTTAAATGACTACGAGATTAGGTGACCAACGACCCTCCGAAATGAAAATATATATCCCAAAAATAATCTTATTCTTCTATAATAGACGGATTTGCATGAAAAAATAATGTATCGTCGAGATTTTCTGCAATAGAATCCGAAAAGGCATGCGACTTAGATCAACATTTACTATTTGGACCACAATTAGTCATTTCAAAACGAGTTCGTAACAACCTTCGGCAGATGAGACGGGTGTGTCATAAACAATTAATTACTGATACTGTAAGTACCGTCACATTTTCACACTCACTTTGACCAGAAGTCTCAGGTAAATATCTTGGCTTTTAGGCTCCTTTCTCCCGGTTTTCCGGTCAAACCTGTGGGTTATATCAATACCCTAAAATGAAAATCAAACATAATTTTTATTGAGAAACAAATAAAAATACGAAATTAATATCTGATGCATTCGATTTAGTACGATTCTTTTGGGGGTATCAATTCGTGTACATGCTCACCATTTTGACGGGTTTTAAAAGGAAGTTGATCGTGAAAACAAGGGAGATAATCAACAATGAATAAAATCGCATGTATGGTATGCCAGTTTAATAAATTTAGTAGAACATTTTTATATGAAAATAAGAACATGAACAACGACGATGTCCGTTGTATTACTGAATAATAAAATATTTACTCATCCGAAGAACAAACCGGTTGTGGAAGTTTCTGTGAACAAGAGGCATATATCATATCTGGTTGAGATTCAGATTTCCGAAGAAATTTTCTGCTCTAGACTCTGTATCTCCTAGGCTGGAGATACAGGATAACATTTTTTTAGGAAGTCTAATTTCAATAAGATTACGTTACGCGAGCCTTGCTTATCTCCACAAACTTAGTGAAGGTTTTTATTACATAGTAATGAAAACATGACCTCCTTCAGGCTATCAGGCCCTAGGCAGCCATAGTCCTTGATACGACCAAACAAAAAAATTATCCACTAGAGCTTGTGTGGAATACAACACATTTTGGCCTCTGATATCCCAAATTTTGTATATATCGGTCTATTTATCGCTCCGGAATATAAAGAGTAACTTTTCTGTAAAGGTTCTTTTAGTTTGAACTTGTTATTTTCTATGAAGATCAAAGTTAAGTTTATATTTATTTGAATCAAAATCAAGAGTTTTGTTTTCTCGGAAAAAATTAATCTCTAACGGAATATGGAACGGACCTAAAAAGGAAAAATATGTTTTAATATGATCCTTTCCATTCTTCACATTTTCCAATTTCTTGCAAAAGTCACCAACGTTTAGCTTTAAAAAAAAATACAACGGTATAACCACACATTCTGGATTTGCAAGATTATAAGTATTACTTTGACAATCCATTTTCATCTCTTTCTGTCATTGGCATTGTTTTATATTTAATAGTGCTGTATTAATACATCTATTAGTCTGATGATTGTGGTTAAATTTATACTTTGTCTTTTTTATTTTTGTATATCTGCTAGTTAATAGTTTTGCCATGTCTCAATATTTGTTTACATATATTTTTTATGCTTTTCCTTAGGTGTTTTCTCATTTATATGTGCTTAAACTGACTATTGTTTGCATAGATGTCGTTTTGACAGCGGTAATTTGCAATGGGAAATTAACAGTGAAGTACTACAAACTCCATCTTCGCTAGCCAAGGGTTACGATCCACTACTCTCCTCTTCACCCTTGGCAGATTAAGTCAGAATTTTGTAATTCCCGCGTATCGCCCTGTAGCGGATTTATGAAGTTCAGCCCAATTGCATTACATCATTATCAACTAATTAGAACGGTTGTACTATATTACCTGTTCGAAGTGAGAAAATACTAATTGAACAAATACCTTAAAAGTTTCTGTAAATATCGTTCTTCTGTGCATGGGGGGCAAAAATTCATGACAAAGTCTACAGTTTTCTCCACACATTTTTTCTTTCTCTACAAGTGATCGTTGGGTGATCTTTTGTTGGACGCATTTTGATTGGACGCAGCCACCCACAGCTGCATCGAATAGTAAACAATACCGTGGTGAACAGAAATTCCGACTTAATCTGCCAAGGGTGAAGAGGAGAGGAGTGGATCGTAATCCTTGGCTAGCGAAGATGTACAAACTCGTCCTATACCTTTCTCTTTTTTTTGTAGGTGTAAAAACATTCGTAATGAGATTGTTGATTACTTTTAAACGCCCAGATTAAAAAAAAATATGCACATTCAAGACGAGAACAACCAGTTCAACTACATACAAAAAGAATGTATATAAAGTAATAGGGGAGGGTTGAGAGGTCACTGAAAAGGAATCCCAGATTTTGGTTGTGACACCGGAACAATTTAGACTTTTGTTGAGGTTAAGGTTTAAACAATCAGAATGCGCCTTGTATGGTTAAAGTTTTTTTTTTTTTTCCGAAATCAAAGATGGCAAACATAACAGGATATAGTTTAACAAAGGCCCATATGAAATAGTCATATTTGATAATGATCTGAAGAATAAGTTGTTATTATTTTTTTTCCCGCGGACACTGATAATAAACTGGAACAATATCCCCCTGAACACTGTGAAGAGTGACTCGGTTGGGTCATTCAAATCAGCTGTCTCACTCATTAACTACTAGTTCATCAAAAACTCTTAAAATCAAAAGTAAAGAAATAAAACTCATTAAATTTCATTTTCTAAAGTAAAATTATTAATTATATATATATATATTCTTCATTGCCTCCTAAAGGAGAGATTAATGCATAAATACAAAATAAAAAAAAAGAAAATAAATTAAAGACGAACAAAAAAATTATGTACAGTTTGCAGTAAAGTTAGGTTATATGTTCGTACTGAAGAACAGAGGCGACGGAATGTTATAGTTTACATCAGTTTACACTGTAAATACCGGAGATTGGATCACGTAGCAGAGTACAAAATCTATAAATGTATCTGACGCACAAAGTTTGGAATGTCTCTTGCTCTTCACTATCAAGATGAAAATCACCAGAGTCGCAGGACAACAAGCAATAACAAAGTTCATTGTCAGACATATTTGCAAGATAGATGCTGAAAGTTATAGGATTAATGTTTATAACATCACACCAGAACTTATCACGTATTTCTTCTAAGTCGTCACATGACGCAACGGCATGTACGATTGAGTCGGAAAACAGTTTACCACATCTATCACATAGAACTAATTCATTGTTTTTAAAGTTTCTAATCAAACAGCAGATAGATACAAGAAAATGCGCTTGTGGTCTTAAATGTGGATGTCTTAAGGCGACAGACCATACAGCATGAGGTTCATATGTCTTGTGGATAACTTTAAAAGCACTAAAGTCATCGTCAGAGTTTATGAAGTCCACATTTGTACTTCATTTGATTGCACAGCTGTTTTCACTATACGCTTCCATATTGTAGGAGACGGGAAGAGACCAGTGTCATAGAAATTTTCCAAATATTCTAATAAATTGTATTTTTTCAATATTTGTACAATGTCAGATGTAAATCCCAAGTTTGGATGATTGTTGTTGCTATACTTTAGATCACTTATTCTGCGTATCAAGACGCAGAAGGAGATAGCGTAGCTAGGAAGATTACAAATTCGTCCGAAAAATGAGAGTTTCTTTTCATCCACATAACTTTCAAGGCTGAACCAATTAATGAGCGACAGGCACATATCACTACGTGTACGACGTGGGAGTCCTTGGATAGACTTGCAGATATAACGCTGGGTTCTTTCAAGCATTAACCATTCAGTAGAAGTCAAAGTACCCCACAATTCGCAGCCGTACAAAGCTTTAGGGTAACATACTTGTTTGATTATCTTTGAGCACACAATCGGGTTTAGAACAGCTGGGTGCACACCTAAGCGAATAACGGACACAGCAGTTGCACGTAGAATTCTGCAAGTCTCTAATGTACGGTCCATTGTTCTGATATTGGAATACAGAGTTATACCGACGTGTTTAGCTGATGGAACAGACGGAATAGGTTCTTTATATAACAGTACATCGTGACCCGTTGTCTGTTTTCCACATTGTAGAAGTTTACTCTTACAGGCTGAAAACGTAAAACTCCAGTTAACACTATATTGTTCGCAAATATCAACCATGATTTGGGATGATTGGCGGTTGGTTGTAATAATTGAAATGTCATCTGCTTGTACGGGTGAGCTCGCATTTAAGTCGTGTAAAAGGGCTCCTTGTTTGGAATCCTCAAGTTCATTAATAAGATCATTCACAAATATCAAGTACAGTTTAGCCGATAGAACACTTCCTTGTCGAACACCACGATGCAGTGTAAACCATTCAGATAAATTACCACCACATAGAACTGCACTTGTGAGGTTTGTATACATATAATCTAGTAGAAGCCATAACTTCGACGTGGTACCATATTCATGGAGCTTTATTCGTAGGCCATCATTAGTTAGTTGAAGGTGGTGTCTTATATAGTAGAAGTAGAATAAGTATATGTAAATGATATAACGGTGGATAAAACGAATATTTTAAAAATTAAATTTTTGGTTAAATGTCAAATGATGTATTAGAACGTTTTCTAGCATTTGCTCAATAATGAATATATAACCTCTGCATTTATGCCGTATGAAGTTCCAGCAATCGCATATTTTCCATACATATAACAGTCTATCTTGTGGTACACGTGGTACAATGCTGCCAAACAATATCATTACAATAGATTCAAATGCATTGTTATGGTTTTTTTTATTATTCTTTTTTTTTTTTTTAGGGAAAAAATCACGAAAGAATATATTAACAGGCAGATATTTTTAAATTAACTGAAGAATGTATATCCCACATTAGCACTGTGTAGCATCACCACTGTATATGTACATTCGAAGCGGATAGAAAAACAAACGTGAAGTCAGGTAAGGTCAAATTCTTCTTATTTTCATTATATTCTACGTTTTGCTGACAAGTAAAGTTTTGTGATATTGATTCCTAATAATGTAGTTACTATTTAAGGCTGATTATGATCCGTAATTGGCTTTCTATCTCTTCAAATCGTCAGAATCGGACTGGGTGGTACCTGTTCAAAGAAGCATGCGACCAGTTCAAAGTTGTAAAAAATACGTTTATCCTTCAACTATTCATTTGACGTTTTTGTAGAACAAAGTTTTATCAACGATATCGAAATAAATTATTGTTTTCAAATAGAAATTCATGTAAATAAAGCGGATAAATTGTACGTCGAATAGTTGTTTACTGTACGGGGAATAGTTTTTACTGTACGGGGAATAGATACTGTTTACTGTGTACGCCGTACATTGTATTTAAAAACAATATATATTCGCCGTACAGCGAGGGTACCTTAGCTGCAATAATGTAGCTCCTGTGACAAGCTTGTGTCTCGGCGGAGCTACAAAGGGGTCCCATTCGCCACAATGGACCAAAAAATATATTGCAGTTGAACATAACAGTTCACTATTTACGCTTCAAACATTTCATTATAACTATTACTGATGATCCCAGTCCTTGTTAAATCGGTTTCGCTGAAAAATGTATGCTTTTCAAAAGTAACAACAAACTTGTTCAAATTTATCTATCGTTCGCCATAACCGGAAACTACGGAAGGCGGAGCTTTTCTAAATATGGTATTTCTACTACGATATTTAGTATATTTACTACAGCTGATGTAAACATTCACGCCTCAATCGCCAAATATGGCATCCAAAAAATACCAAAGTGAGGCTTTGACCGGAAAATGACCTCAAATGNATATTGCAGTTGAACATAAAAATTGACTATTTACGCTTCAAACATTTCATTATAACTATTACTGAGTGATGATCCCAGTCCTTGTTAAATCGGTTTCGCTGAAAAATGTATGCTTTTCAAAAGTAACAACAAACTTGTTCAAATTTATCTATCGTTCGCCATAACCGGAAACTACGGAAGGCGGAGCTTTTCTAAATATGGTATTTCTACTACGATATTTAGTATATTTACTACGGCTGATGTAAACATTCACGCCTCAATCGCCAAATATGGCATCCAAAAAATACCAAAGTGAGGCTTTGACCGGAAAATGACCTCAAATGACAAAATTCAAAATGTAGTTGGTAAACGAATTTTTATTTTGTGGGAATTACATTCTAAAATACTGGTAGGTAATAAAAACTTGTTATAATAGTGGCCAAAGGGAAAGGTTATGTCTTATTATTGATAAATGCAGGCGTCAGAAACTCTGTAAGCGAGCGCAAAAAATCTCTGCGGCTGCTCCATTACATGTAATGGCATCCCGTTAAAACCCTTGCGAGTAAGCGAGCATTTAGGGTTTTATTATTAGAACTAAGTGTACCTATACCCGGTGGTGATACGTATCCATAGTTATTTCCCTTTGTCCGTAAAAAAACCGATGGAATGCCTAATTTTAAATGTTTTCTCTGTAAACATAGGTTGTTGATGAAATAATTCTAAGGGTAACAGATTGTCAGAATTACATTTTGTAACTGCAACGATTTATCCCAAAGGGTCACGTCAGCTATTGTCATCACTGGTTGTTCATTGCCATTTGTTTTGTTTGTTTGTTTGTTTGTTTGTTTGTTTGTTTGGTGGTGTTTGACGCCACTTTCAACAATATTTCAGTTATATCTTGGCGGTCAGTTTTATTGGTGGAGGAAACCGGAGTACCCAGAGAAAACTACCGACCTGTCGTACGTCACTGACAAACTTTATCACATAATATTGTACACCTCGCCCTGATCGAGATTCGAACTCACAACATCAATGGTGATCGACACTAATTGCATAGGTAGTTGTAAATCCAGCTACCATACGATCAAGCAATCAATCAACCATACGATCACGGTCACGACGACCCTCCTCATTTTGATTCTCCTCTCTAAATGTTTTACCCAATTGGAACAAAACTGTGCAGCAATGTTTAAGGGGTCCTCTAAACACAAATTCCTCAATTCATCTTATTTTCTAACATTATACATGTAATGTATTCAAAAAACGTCTGTTTAGAATAACCTTAATACTCCAGGGTTGCATATTAGGATCGCTATTTTCAGGGTCGGATCCAGGATTTCAAGTTAGGGGCGCACTTTAAAAAAAATCGCGCCGAGCGGAGGGAGGCGCGAAAATTTTTGGGGTATTTCGTGTGAAAAATAACGATTTTACGCAAAAAAGTCATATTTTTTCAAATTTTAGGGAGGGGGAGGGCGCCGCGTGCGCCCCCCCCCCTGGATCTGCAATTTAAAAAAAAATCCACTCAAACATACTTTCTTAATTCATTTGTTTTTACATTCCATCGATCATAATTTAGAGATATAATAAAAACAGTATTACCACACATTAGCTTTATGTTGATAAATAATATATATATATAATATGTTATTCCGAATAAGTTCTAATTTGTTTTTATCAATTTCATTAATATAAGAAGTTTGCAATGTGCATTGTAAATATTTTTTTAATTATGTTTCCAAGTGTTGAAAATTGTTTGATCCCCAATGCTTGGTTGATAATATTTCACCTTATCACGTATCTTCCATATTTCCCACTCTGAGAAAAATAAGTAGTAGAACATGTCACTATAGGGTTATTACCCCCTATGTTAAAATCATTTTCCCTCCTGAATTCAGTCAACCGTGACTAATATTATATCATTGATAGATTTTCATATCTTAAGTATATTATCGTTTCTATAATCGGATTTAAATGATGCATATTATTACATTATCTTTAAAAAAATCATTGAGTTTTCACACCTGTCTACAATCGATAACAAATCCCAAACCCAATAAATTTACATAATTTCGTGTTAATTACTAATAATCCCCGTTAATTAAACCTCATTAATTTATTATCTAAATATTATATATGGGTTTTTATATCTTAAGTATCTATATTTAACGCTTAATTTCTGATGAAGATCCTGTTTGTAAATCAATACATTGTAGGAAGTAATTAACTTGTATTTCGTTTACACACATGTATAATGCCCTCTGATGAACTCTATAGGTGATTTAAATGTCAAAATCTATACAATCTTTATTAAATTGATTTCAACCAGACTCCATGTGAAAAAAAAAATCTATATTTTTGTATACGGGTGCTGTCCATATTCTTTCGAAATATTAATTATAGAAAACTGTATGCTGAAGTAGCTGATGAGGTATTATACCAAATGTTACTGGGAAAATACTTCGTGCACGGTTCTTCTGTTTCGGTCCGGTGTTGTAATGATGACCATACGGTGGAGGAGGAGTATCATCGTAGCCTGTTTCCTTCGGAGGAGGAGGGATAAATGTCTGCTATTAAAGTGGCTCATCTGGTAAATCTTATTTTACACTATGTCGTAAAACACGTCTTTCCTCTTTTGGACTAGAGATTGTAATGCTCACCCTACCCGAGTTCACCCCAGGTTGTTAGTGGGGTTCGTGTTGCTCGACCTTTAGTTTTCTGTGTTTACTTTTGGCCATTGTCCCTTTGGTATCTTCTTAATTTATTTGAAGTGGGCGTATGTAAAACAAACAAGTATTCGTTTCTAACTTTTATTTATAAGTCGGAACCAATTGTTCTTCGATCGCTGGGATGATCTGTTACAGGAGACCCTCTTAGAATCCGTACGGCCGCGTGCTGTAGTCCGGCATGATGTCTCTTTTGTCGAAGACTATCCTGTAGTCTTTGTCTTGGTGTACGGTAAGTAATCTCTTGTGGTCTCTGGTGATCTTGAAGTCATCCCTCACGGTCTTGACGTCATCTCTGTTGTTAACGACCATATCCTTGATCGTATCAAAGTTAATATTTAGGGCGTTTTTATAGTTCAGAGTGATGCCTCTCACTTTACAGATGGTCGTGTGTCCATCCTTATCGGGTCTGGCAATCTGAAAGGCGTAATTTTTCGGTCCACCGGTGACAAACTCTATTATTCTGTTGTCTGGCACTTCATCGGTGAGATCTCCTAGGTAGTCACCGAGTTCTAGTGTCCACTCGCCTGGCCTAGAGGTATACACGACTGAGTCTGTATCGGCGTACAAGGCACGGGCTCCTTATTGTTCCAAATAACTGTACAACTTTAAACGGGCTTGAGCGGTGGTATAGGCTGCTATGACTACGTTGGTTCTCCCGGATTCTTCGACGAACTCTTCTTTGTATTGATATCTCATTTCCACCATCTCGTCGCTGACAAATTGTATACCCATCACGAAAATTTGGTCGCTGGTCAACAAGTCGAAATATTCGCCAGGGTCGCATATATGTTTTACCCGAGGCATGTTGGATCTCTGTCCGAATTTTCCCCAGAAGCTATTCAACATCAGCTTGGCTAGTGCTCTCAATCCAGGATTCTTCTTTATGTTGTTGTAGTCCAGGAGTATTCCCTCCTTTTCGTAGTAATCTCTGATGTACCTCCATTTGTCATCTTCGGTCTGACACCATTCTGGCCAATCACTGGCTTCCTGTTTCATTTTGAGGAAGGTGTTGACATATTCGGTAAAGAGTCCTCCATTTTTCGTTGTTCCGTTTCATCGAAATGCCACACTTCGTAGATGCGCTGAACTACATATCCTTTCTCCAATGCTTTCTTTAATTCGTCCGTGATCCATGTTCCCGTTAATGATCTTTCCTCGTCGTTATGTTGACACTGTGTCTGTTGATGGTTTTCACTACATAATCTACACAGAGTAAACAGTAATTTATTGTTCATTTTTACTGGTAATACGGGTATGTAGAGTACTCTTGGTGGCAGTACTTTGCATTTTATGAGTCCTTCGTACTGCTGTATATCGGTAAAACCCTCGGTGGTGATCTCGGGATGTCTGATGGGTATCTTTCCGGTCTTATTGATATATGGATACAGGGAGGTTACATCGACGTATGATATATCCTGGTTTTTTTGAAACAATGTAAAAGCTTCGGTGCGTCCTCCGTAAAAAGCATCTCGGGGTTCTAAGGGATTAATCATCTCGGATTGTTGGACAAAGTGTCGTAAAGTGTCGTTTTCCTTCACCTCTCTATCGAACTCGCATTCCCATTTTCCAACGTCGATATACCCTTGGTCTTCTAGGTATCGTTTCCTCTCCATGGTACGTTGGTATAGATCACCGATAGTCATACCATTGACCGGGTTGACGGTGATGGCATCGTAACAGTGTAAACATCCGTGTCAGAACTTTCCATTAAATTCCAGAACGTACTTCTCTCCGCTCTCGTTTTCGTAATATCCATCCATTTTATAGGGTCCAATTTCCTTTTCACCACCGTTTCTAGCATGTTGTATGTTGACTCCTTCAGTTGCTGATAAGTATTGGATCCATTGCATGGCTTTGGTGGAATGTTTTTCTTCGGGACGGTATCCTTGAGCTGGAATGATGCCGATGGTATTGGGTCAGAGAAATTTCGTTCTAAAGACCAAATTGCAAGCCGAGGCTATCGTGATGCACTGTTGGAATGGATCGATGCCTCCGTGTCCGTCGGCTGATGTCATTTCCAAAAATAGTTTTCTAAACGTTAGGCAGGCTCTTCTCAGTATGTCCACGTCGGAGCGACAGTAGCTCAACAGTTCTCTTTGAAAATCAAATGGTTGTCGGTAGTTGGTATCATACCACACGAAGAAGGTTTTTCTGTCTTTCAGTTTCATGGCATCCGGGTTATAGTAGTGTACGTCCGGTAGATGGTTGAGTACGACTGTTTGGTTTTCCTTCCTATTAAACAAGTGTGGGAAATATCCTTTCTTGAGTTCATCCAGTCCAAACAGCTTAGGTAGTTCGGATAAAGCCACGGATAAGAAGTTGATGGAATCGATCATTCGAATACGACATCCGGGTACTTCGATATACATGTTCTTGGCTCCATTGGCAATAATCGTTGGTTTTACTCCGTTTTGGTACAGATACCCTAATATGGGTAGCGAATCGTACCCTTTGAAATTATGTGCAATAACGGTGGCCCCTTCGTTTTCTCAGGAAAACAACCATTTACAAAAGTGTTCAGTTGTGTTCGGTCCGGCAAACACCTGTTCGTTCTTACCACATGTTTGGCAGATACTGTCTTTATCGACGCCTTGATCCATGCATTTTAAACACACTTTATGTACTACACATAGATTAGGTTTGTGCTCAAATGCTCCACACGTCGTTGATTTACAGTGAATGCATTTTCCGTCGTTATCGGATTGATATCCTTGTTCACACTGGATCCGGTCGTCTTGAGTACATTCGAAATCGAAAAAGATGTAAGCCTGTTTCTTCTGTCTATCGTTGTAATCCACATGTAACATGTAACACTGGTGTCCTGATGGATAATAATCTTTACAGGTCTTGAAATAGACGTTACCACATGTATGATCTCCCATTCGTTTGTTCACGGTTTGTCCGCAGTTCTTGCATTTGTAATAGGGGGTACACGTTGAGTTTCCAGTAGTCGTCGTCTTCTTGTGGAGATTGAAGCATGTTTGTCCTTTGAAGTATCGTCCACAATCAAGACAATGTATCCAATCATCTTCAGTTTGATCGTGAATCTTCTGGCAATTATGGCATACGTTGTTGCAAGCGTGTTGTTCTTTGTTGCTATATCCTTTGTCGCATGTATGGCAATAATACACTCGTGATAGGAAAGCAGTCATGCTGGTAATCACATCGTGGTGGTTGTCGTGGTAGTACAAGTAGATCTTCTCGGCTGTGGGTCCATGGTAAATGATTCCGTTGAAATGCTCTCTCGATATCACATGTATCTGATATCCTACCAGGAATCGTTGAA
>MJUT01054663.1:1029700-1043657 GCA_002080005.1 Gigantidas platifrons
AATGGTGTAATACTGATCGGGGTGGTTGATATCCACGGGTTGATTTTGTAAACCGGCTCCACTCTGATGTTTCTTCTTCAGATGGTGATACAGGTTATCCTTTCGTCTGTACAACAATCCGCATTCGTTACATGGAAAGAAGCTGTCGTTGTTGTGTTTTCTCTCGTGTCTATCGAGATTGTCCTTTCTAGTAAAGCATTTCTGGCATACTCAGGTAAAGGTATTATGGTGTTTGTTTAGACGGTGGTGTTCCATTAATTGACTCTTCTTGGCAAAGGTTTGTTGACAATATCCACAGGAATGCATCTGTAAAAGACAAATATATAGGTATTTACTACATCAATCAAACATTTCAACTACATGTAAGAGGTGTGTTAAAACTACATGTATGACTAACATCTATTCTGTCTAATTGGCGTTTGCTCTAAACACGTCTGTTCAATTCGGCGTCTGGGCGCAGAATGAGAATGTTCTTATATGTTATTTGAGAATGTTTCGCGTCGAGTCGGCTTTTATAAGTGTAGGATGACGTCATGTTACTAAAAATAGATTGATGAGTCATCGAAGTGCTGTGACATTCGACACGGTCTGCTTAATTCTCTCTGTCTCGTGTGTTTTGTCTTTTCGTTTATCTCTCTGTTTGTTTTATGTTTCCCTTGTTGTTTTCTGTTTCTACTTTACGTCACAATACCACCAATTTCCTCTCTCTCATACCACCACCACCACCACCACCACCACCACCACCGTCCTCCCCCTCCTCCTCCTCCTCCGCTACCGTAATGGCATTGCAATTCCACCGAAGACACGAAAAACGTAAACAAAAACCATTAAAAAACGAACAAATAGCCATTAAAAAGTTAAATGAACACGAAAAACGTGATTTAAACTGAAAGCATAACGTGAAAACGTCACTAAAAATGAGAAAGACACGCAAACAATACGACAAAAACTCGAACAAACTGGAAACACGATGAAAATATCGAATACTAACGTAAAACAAAAGCAAAAACAGTATCAAAATTCCAAAATAGTAATTAAAAACGAATTTCAAGTGAAAACTCAAAATGTAAACGACAAAATATCAGACAAAACGAAACACATTATGAAAATACCACACTTTAACAATATTTATGACAAAACTGTAACAAATCAACAAGATAGTGATTAAGATGTTGAAAAAACCCTAAAGGAATCGAGAAACGTCGTTATAGAAAGTTCACGAACAAAGACAAATCAAACAATTAATGAATAATACGCTAAAAGATCTCTGAAAATATAACAAAACACAAAACGAATAATTAGTGAATGAAACATTAAAAGATCTCCGAAAATACGACACAAACAAAATCAAAACGAATAATTAGTGAATGAAACGTTAAAAGATCACAGAAAATACGACACAAACAAAATCAAAACGAATAATTAGTGAATGAAACGTTAAAAGATCACAGAAAATACGACACAAACAAAAACAAAACGATAAATTAGTGAATGACACATTAAATTGTCACGGAAAATACGACAAAAACAAAAAACAAAACGAAGTTTTGCCGCACACTAAAAATGGTAACGTAATATAATCCGGATAAGCAAACGATCTGTCCTTAAACGGATTTGTGTGCAGGGTTGTATATGTCTTTCAATATTAATTGTTACAACTTAAATCCCGGAAGAGTATCATTTTATTAATCTCGTTAGATTCATTCCAAATAATTCACATCAACAAGTGCAGTTATTGTTTACAGGATATCTTTACGTCAATCAACTACACGGGTCGTGGTGTTATGATACAATCACGTTAACGAAATATTTACTTAGTTGTCAGAAATCGTATTACAGGAAATGTACAAAAATGACACAAAGTTTCTTAAATAAAGAGAATTGCTGAAGAAGTGAAACAAGGTAACTTGAGAGTGGAGATGCATTACTACAGTGCTTAGACGAACACCTTAGAGATCGACCACGTACTGAAAACACACCCAAGTACCAGAAACGTTTTCAAAGGAGTGTATGTCAGAAACAGACTACCCAGAAGATTAAACGTACCCTCGGCCTTGATAGGGCACACGGACCCGGACGATCGACACAATAAAAAGCTAGTAGTATATAGGGACCATCCAGTTCTCATTGGTTCATCAAGTCGAACGACGATTGGCTCACCCAAAAGGGGATTGCGCGAATTTATTGGATAAAAAAGACGGCTTCCGATTGGTTCTTAGGATCAATCGATAGATTTTGGGCGGGAAACGCTCCCATCGGTCAATTTGAATTTTTGGCGGACAATTTGAATTTGGGCGGGAAAATTACTTCCGGTTCACCACTTCCGTTTCCGGTGACGTGGCGTCACTTCCGGTGACTTCCGGTGACGTCACTTGTCACGATCCTCATCGATCCTCCGCAAATGATAACTGGATGGTGCCTATATACTACTAAAATATTATTGTATTAAAAATTAGGTCTAAATTATCACCCCACATTGCACTAATGATGTATGTGAAGTCATCTACTAAGATACCCAATTTAGCGTTTGTACTCATGCTCAACAAACGACCGATCAGAGTACTGCATTCAATATATATATATCAATTATTAGGGGTTTTTTTTTCGCAAGACAAGGATTATCAGGTCCATATCAGATAAGCTCGAATGTTGATCTTTTTATTTTTTAAATCATGAGAGGAAATTATCATTAGTAATTAGAATGTCAAAGGAACCAAGCCAACTGCATAACATGGTAAAGCAGCGCTACAGTGGCAGAAGAGGATATAATCCACGCTGAATAATACAAAATTTAAAATGTGTCCATGGACACGGATACCCTTCTAACTGAAAAGCCCTTCACCCAATTTACCCCAAAATCTAGTTGATCTGTCATTTGTTATTATAAACAACATATTCATATATCAAATCAATAGGAATCATTCACCGCTTCTCCCGTTTGGTGACGCTACTGTTCCATAAGTGGTTAATTGTGCGTTTGAATCACAAAAACGATTGTATCTTAACGTTAACCTAATGAGGGCACTGAATTATAAAACTTGGATGGTGCAAACACTGAAGCTTAACTAGTACAGCGCGGGAGATATTACCTGTTAGAAGTATAGAAGTGTCCTNGTACCTAACGTTAACAATTCAAGCGTCATCGAGATTAAAACGTTCCGCTAACCACTTATGGAACAACAGCGACGTCTGTCGAAAGAAATTTGGTGAATGATCCCTATTGGTTGCAGGCTTCAAACGTTATGGCACGGAAACATCGTTTGGACGGACGTACATCGCGTGCGTAAATAAAAGCAGGGGCGGATCCAGGATTTCAAGTTAGGGGGCGCACTTAAAAAAAATCGCGCCGAGCGGAGGGAGGCCCGAAAATTTTTGGGGTATTTCGTGTGAAAAATCACGATTTTACGCAAGAAAATCATATTTTTTCCAATTTTAGGGGGAGCGCGCCAGGTGCGCCCCCCCTGGATCCGCCCCTGGTAAGTTCGTCCGAACGAGGTAACACGTAAACATCAAACAGAAAAGAAAAAATGACAAATTAACGTAGACCTTGAGATGTCAAATCTTCTTAATTATATTTTACCTGCATACCTTAAAAAACTAGAATACTATAATAATAAAATAAATCATGAAAACCTATGAAATCACTGTATGGCTAGAGGTTCAGATATTTTTTTTCTTCTTTAAATAAATAATACCCGAGATACAACATCTTATAGTGGGGGAAAACAGACAACACAATGGCCAAAAGAAATGTACTATAGGGGAATCATATAATGCCCGCATGTGATTGCTAAGCTATATCTAGTAGCTGATGTCTAATCTTATAGGCACAACATTTTATTCGAACTCTCAGTTAACAATTATAGTAAATATTGTTGTGCTTTTTTATCAAGATCCATTGCTTAATCATACCTATGTAGTAAATGAAAATTGAACATATTCCTTCATAATTAGCAACAGTGCTTAAGGGTAACACGGAGGCAACAATGACATATCAAGGACAAAATCAGGCATTATCCAATACAAAATATCATTAATGTACTATCGTGACAATACCATTTATTATATTCAAGATCTTGACGGATATCCACAAGTTAACCAAAACCTAGGGTGCATGGTCGTATGGACGTGCAGATCGATGGACAAGGGTACATACTTGTACTTCTTTGTGATAATGGTATTAAATAATAATAATGCTTATCGAACAAATCCAATGTCATAGGTGCATTATATTCTTCAGTAGAAGCTTCACTTCATTGTCATCATCAATTAACTTTTTAGTGTCGTTGAGATTTGCACTCCAGTCATTACGAAAGTCAATATCCACGTGACGAGCACATCACAGTAACCACACAGCAATCTCTGGCCACAATAATACAACATTTAGGACGTCTTATATATTACCCTTTCTAATGTTTTTTTATGAACTTTATAGTTTCTCCTTTTGAGTTTTAATGTACATGTATAATATGCTATTAAGATTTGAAAAACAAAATATTCTGCCAAAAACGAACACGATATGTTTACCGTAAATATATCTTTCTTTATGAGAATAAGTCGTGTTCTTTGTTTTTTTTTTAACTGACACTTTTATGGTTTAAATTGTGTAAAAGTGATCAATTTCAGTTCATCATATCATATTTTTTCAGTCGGCACTAAACAAGGCAACGATAGCAATACGATCCGTTTTCCTTACTTCATTTCTCTAACGTTATTTCTTTTTTATTTTTGTAATTAAAAGTTGTATACAATTGGAATGTGTTGCATCTCTGCTAAACACACGACAGTAAAGCATTAGAACAAAAACTGGTTGGCTCGGAATTATGATAATGTGTGAATCCCCCATGTCTATCCGCGGAGCATTGAGATGGAACTAAAAATTCCAACTAAGTGTGTTAGTGTGTTAGTCTAGAACAAACCAAACAGCACCATTTTGATATAAACTTGCTCTCGCCATGGTATAGCTGAATAATTGTTCCAGAGGCGTAGCTGCATATACGTTGTCACGCCATAGCGTGCACATCGTCAGGTTATTAAAAAATAGGATATAAAATTTATAATAATAATTTGTTTCAGTGTTGTACATGCTATTTAATTACAACACTATTTCATTCACACGGCCGCTTATCGCTCTCTTTCACCACAAAATGTTATGACGAGAAAATCATGAGATCGACTTCCCGTGGTGAATAAGAGCGACATATATTCCTGGTCACCGTGCAAACTTAGGGAAATTCATGGCATATATTTCAGTATAATGACAATTCGGCAATGTGATTCTGTGGCCAAGGCATTTTCCTTGATGCCCGTTAGCTTTTATATCGAACCATACTTACTAATTTTCCTAAAAACGATTTGTGCCAGTTCCTGACAAAGGAAATTGGCAAAAATTTAACCAGTGCTCGTTGTTCTCGGCATATTTAATCAAACCTATAGTGTGAAATAATTTGATTTTATTACTTGCATTAGTCGGATATGGAATAAATCGTCAAAATGCATTTATCTTCCTACACGGGTTCCTCCAAATAAATGTGATGCATTAGATTGATAAGTTATGCATGAGAAATCGGGTGATGCATGAGAATTGTAACGTTGTTGACAACAGTCCTAGGTTGGACTATATATCAATGAAGAATTTGAATTTCAGAAACCGGTGATGATTTAAAACAATTTCAATTCAACGTTTCAAACGCGAAATGCTATAGATTACAACAGATACTTCTAGTTGAATTTGTATTTATTGAAGAAAAAAGAGCAAACAAAGCGTAAGATACGAAACTGTAGCTCTAATGGTCCTGTTTTGTTTTCTGATATATATATACGTCTATGGGGCGAAAATATCAAGAGAACAGTATAGGAACGTAAGAGCTACAGGGGAAAACTTCTTGACGCAACTCTAATGCGAGAATACATATGGTATACCGTTTCTTTAAACCGAGGATAAGGTCAGAAATATAAATGGAAAAACAGCAAACAGTTATTTCCAAAGGTCCAGTAATAGTATGTTCATTCAAGGATTTATATATATTCTACTATATAAATCCCTGGTTCATCCCTTTCCACTAAGCATTAAGCAATTTCATAGATGAAAAATAATCAAATGACATTACAATTGGAGTAGAGTTTATGGTCCTTATTTGATTCAGTGGCCGGTTTCACTAAAAGTCGTAAGTCAAAGATTGGTCGTAATTGAGAAAACTTCAAAGGAAAAAATAGTGTGACATCAGAACGTACGATCGAAATCGTACTTGAGACGGGTTCGTGAAATCGAACACCGTTCTTCACCGGGATTGAGGGCTCAGATAGCCTATTTAGGTGGGAATTTGCAAGTACATGGATATTAGTTTGTCTTTCATATGAAGAAAAAATGACAACTATATATTGATGGTATGCTCAAAAGTGTTTTGAAATAAGTCGTTAAATTACTTTATTCCAGGCTCCCTGATCAAGCAACATATTAAAATACAGGTACGGAAATTGCAGTAAATTTGGGTTCTGCATATGGCCATTTCGACAACTTATGTCTCATCAGTGCAGATAAAATCAAAACAATTGGAAGACCAAAAACCAAAAGATGTTAAAGCCAATAAAGTGCTGATAGAGAAGAATAACCTAAAGGTCCTAAAAAGTAACGCCAAAACTAGCTAAGGACAGAGCTAAAAATGCACGAGGGAGATTCTCCTTAGTTTTATGAATTTCTAAACTTTTGATATTGTAAGTTTTCAAAATAATATCGTTTTTTCGGGTCAGTACCCAAGTGCTGGGCTACTGGGATGGTGAATACCCTCGGGGAACTAACAGTCCACTAGACAGAGGCATCGACCCAGTAGCAAGAAAAATACAAGTACCGAAAATTTGGGTTCTGCATATGGCCATTTCGACAACTTATGTTTCATCAGTGTAGATAAGATTTTGAACAATTGGAAGAAATGTTTTCAATTCTTGACTAGGTTGTACGATATAGCCAATTTTGAGTCGGTTCACAGCTGATGTAAATCATAAAACGACCCAAAGTTGGTTAAACTCGTATTAACATAATCAAAAATTGCAAAACAAGCCTTTTAATTTAATTTTGAAATCTTTTAGTATGGTTCAACTTGTTTGTATAACAATCAGAAGCATGGAACTATGGTTTATAATTCATCGTGCTCCATATATCCAAAAGACTGAAATGTTCCTCTATATCTTTATAGGAGTCATTAACTTTTTTTGCGATCTGGGGAAAAAGTAGGACTTGAGAATGCATGTAAGGCTGTTGTCATGGGTTTTTCATTTTCGGATACATAAGTTGATGGCTTTCGGTAAATTGAAAGTCTCAGACCTTTATTCCTTTTCCCACGAAATATACCCATTGCTCAAACTGCAATATATAATGGAAAACGTTTCAGTAATGATTTGATTCTATCAAATTAATGAATATGTCCAAAAGTTTAAAAAGTATAAAGAAACAAGATACGAAGTTTTCCTCTGTTCAGGAGCCACCATTTATAAAGGCTATGGAATGAAAAGACAAATGCCCTAAATATTATAGGATTATTGCACTGATATTTGGGAATATCATCCCAGAGTAGAGTTTGATATTGCACGAACTTGCTAGTGCAATATATTATTCTACGAGGGAAATTTTACCCAATATTCGTGCAATAACCCTTTTATTGTATAGCGATTATACGTGGGAAAATTCTATTGACGTCAAAGTAGCACATGCTGGTGTGCAATATGGACGAATATATTATCACGTTCACGTTTTATATACCATCATTCGGTAGAATTAAACAGATACATCATGTTAGGTCCTGAAAACGACAAACAAAGGGTATTATTTATTTAGCCAGTGTTCTAAATAATATTCGGTGTAATTAAACAGATATATCATGTTTGGGAGGGGTATTTGCGAAAAATGCCAGTCTTGAGACTAAATTTCCCTCGCCGTTCGGCTCGGGAAATTTTTCGTCTCTCGACTGGTATTTTTCGCAAATACCCCTCCCAAACATGATATATCTGTATAAATTACTTCAAATCATCACTGCTTTCTCATGCATAATTTATCTATCTAATGCATCACATTTATTTGGAGTAACCCATGTAGGAAGATAAATGTATTTTGACGATTTATTCCATATCCGACTAATGCAAGTAATAAAATCAAATTATTTCACACTCTTTGTTTGCTTAAAAATGCCGAGAACAACGAGCACTGGTTAAATATTTGCCGATTTCCTTTGTCAGGAACTGGCACAAATCGTTTTTAGGAAAATTAGTAAGTATGGTTCGATATAAAAGCTAAAGGGCATCAAGGAAAATGCCTTGGCCACAGAATCACATTGCTGAATTGTCATTATACTGAAATATATGCCATGAAATTCACTAAATTTGCACAGTGACCAGGAATATATGTCGCTCTTATTCACCACGGGAAGTCGATCTCATGATTTTCTCGTCATAACATTTTGTGGTGAAAGAGAGCGATAAGCGGCCGTGATTCAGGTGTTCATTTTTTCCTGGTTGCGGTCCGTCTTCCGTAATTGAAATCGTCAAAGTGAAATACAAGGCGAATTGATATCAAAATGTGACTTGTTTCAACCTCATTTATAATAAACATTGAAATTCTTTCAAACTTCTATATCATGTGATCTTTAATTACAACACCAGTGGCGTAGCTAGGCGGAAGCTTGGAAGCCAAGGCTTCCATATAGTTTTGACCAAAAAAAGGACAGAGAGATGAATATCTTCGCCTCATAGCTAATCGTATACTATGTGGTTCTTCATGTTTTTAATCACATCGGAATATCGCCTTCTACGAAAAACGTTTATCAACGTATCTTCATTTCCGTCTAAATGTCTTTGACATCATGTCTCAACGTCAAAAGCAAAAGTGTCAAACTATAAACAAATTCTTCAATAAACAAATACCCGCTTCATCGAAAAAAGGTACAAGATGACACTACAACTGATAGTCCATCCTGCCCAACTGCTATATCCATTTCACAAGAACCTTTTACACCCAAGCATGAAAGTGAAACAACCGCAAATCCCAGTTCCTTGTCTAAAACTGCAGAGGCCAGTATAAATATACCCTCTTATCCAGATATATCAAGTCTGAGTGATTCTGATATCCAAAACACAGATGTTAAGATGAAACTATGGACAGGCATTTGGAAAGATGCTCACAACTTTACCTTTCTATCCAGGTTTATTCGTTGATCCATTTTTTTTTCATTACAGAGAAAGAAAAGGCATAAAAGGAAACTGTTCATAGGTTCACATAGTATGACTATCAGGACCACACAAAATGGCGACAAAAATGAATTCAAAGAGTGTTGACAGAGAAGACTTCAAATCAGAAGGACTGAGGACCGACGTCTTTTTCATGAATAAAACCAAGGAGAACACACACACACACACACACACACACAAAACAAGACGAAGCAAGGAAATATTGTTATATTTGAATAAATATAGCTTGATATAACAAAATATCTCCTGCTGGAATTGAGGTTTGTGACAAAATGGGTAGAAGGCAAAATTGAAAACGCCGTGAGAGACTAGATGGGCAAGTCGGTCATATTCCTTATTCACATTTCTATCGGCATCTTAAGTTGTTTTATAGTTCTTTTGTAGAACTAGAACATGGCGGTGATGCACAGACTAGGAATTACTTGTGCCCTATTACAAAATTTGACTGCATTGTTTGTCTTGTTGCTGTTCAATAAATATTACAGCCGCTGGTTCCTCTCTCTGTAACATTTCAAACAAAAGACTTTGATCTAATCCAAGCTGTCGTTGGGAGTAAAACTGTCATTGAGTGGGACCAGCTATTTGAGCGAGCAGTTGAAATAGCCAACCATGGCTAATTGAAAAGTAGCCTCCATATAATTCCGACCCTAGCTACGCCACCGAACACTATTTCATTCACGTGTTCATTTGTTCCTGTTCTAGTTAAAGGTCTTTATCAAACAGCATCATGCAGTTTACATGTAATGCAGTTAGTATGTATTTTAAATCATATAAAGCTATTTCTATTTTTCATACGTTGGGGAGAGGGGGTGGGGTGATTTATCAAGTACATCAATCTGTCCTGTTTTCATGTTGGGCGGAAGTCGCTATCGTACATTCGAAATATTAATTGCGAATTTATCAAGTACGATGCACATGCTACCTGTCTAGTATATTATGATTTTTTCTCGATCTACAGTTCAGAGGACATGTGGCTATATTGGTATTTCTTAAGACAATGGCAAGTTATAATCCAACTAGTTTAACCCCATCACTTTTTACTGAAGTACCTGTACTAAGTCAGGAAAGTGAGCGGTCATGTATATTGTGTGTTAGGGATATTAAATTTTCCTATTTATACGATTCTTCTATTGAATTTTTTGAACTTTTCCGACGATGTGATACTTTTTTTTTCATTTTATTATAGGTTGTGAAAAAAAGAATTATGATAATGTATCTGCAACAAGGGTACCTGTAAAATGCGAAATGATACGCGAAACAAAACATGCGACACGAAACGAAACGAAACGAAGCGAAATTTACCGAAACGAAACGAAATCGAGACAAGGATTATCAGGTCCATATCAGATTCGCTCTTCGAAATCACCAAACCTAGAATTATTTAGTGAAAGGACATCATTTATGTAGCAGAATGTGAAATTAAAGGATTGTGCTAGTTTCTTTTCGTTTTTCTTGAGAAACCCCTGTCCAAAAATATTTCATTACCAACATATGATAGATAAGTCAATCAACATCGAACAAGTCAAGGCCCTCAATCTCTCAGCGTCAACAAAAATAAAACTTATCCACTCAAGCATATTTATATACACAAGAAAAAAAAACTATTTGGTATATTTGTGTACACTTGTTATAATGAATTCCGCCGATTGTCACCAAAAATCAGACCCACATGTCAACTTAGACTATCCCTGTTTTGTCTGTGGTAAAGAAGTTCTAGATGATCATGCAAGAATCCACTGTGACGATTGTCACTGTAAGGTCCTGTAAGTACCACACAAGCTGCATCAATACGGTGAACAACACATACAACATACTATCAAAATCAAACATATCATGGATATGTGCAACATGCTGCTCGCTAATTACAACACACAGTATTATACATGACAACCCCATCAACGGTCAACAGTCCTATTACCCAGCACTGTCTGATGATCAAATGGATCCACCTGATTCACCACAGTGTGCATCAACTCCAGTTAAATCTCTTCGGCACAAAAGTGAGAAAAATGTATCAAAATCAGCAAATAAACTTACAACAATTATAGTCAACACTCAAAGTATCAACAGCAAAAATAAGATGATATGGAAAGTCAGTGATACCCGAAAACCAGAAATAGTTGTGATGAGTGAACATAACAGCTTTTCTAAGAGACAAATATTAAATTAAAACGATAATTAGATGTTGTGCCAATGTTAGAATCATATTGAACTTGAGGACTGGGTAGTTATCTCTCTTTAGCAATATAATAATGAGATTTGATATATAATTAAGAATCCACGCAATCAATTTGATTAATAACTATACAGACCAGGGACGTAGCTGAGGCTTAATAGTGTGCATGCCATAATTACTTTCGACGAGATGCAAAATGGTGAGATCTGGGGCCATTCCAGGGTTTCATATAACATAGAATCAAGTACAATTTCAATTACTTTGATTGACAAAAATATCCTAAAATTGTCAACAAGCTGCCCTTCGTGTCTTAACAGATACGAACACATCCATTGCTTTGTACAAGTCCACTCCAAAATCTCGGTGAATATGCATCAATCCTAGGGAAGATAGCCTGTCATTCTTCATAGTCGAACTAACACAAGTTTTCAAACGTCTCAGTACACTAAGTGACATCTCAGCAGTAGCGCTTGCTACTGGCATGCTTAACAAAACACATAACATTGTATTCATAGAAGGATAGAGAACTGGATTTACAGAATCTAGGATGGTAAAAAGCAGGGCATATGAGAGGATGGTTTGGCCGGTACATCGGTACGGGGTCCGGAAATCCACGAAAGGGCCCGTAAATCTCTGAGGAGCCCCACAGCCTTAGTCATTGACGTTTTATTTTAATTTTTTCATTATTTTTTGGTATTTTCAACTCAAATCCACAGTTTTGAGAGAGGTTTCAGTCTGTTCTGATACCCCAAAGCAGTATTGTTCCGCCTTTTCAAAATTTCTCTTGGAGGCCCTGTTGCTGGTACATCGTTATAATTCTTTTTCACAACCTATAATAAAATGAAAAAAAAGTATCATATCGTCGGAAAAGTTCCAAAAATCCAATAGAAAAATCGTAGAAATAGGCAAATTTGATATCCCTAACACACATATATATGACCGCTCACTTTCCTGACTTAGTACAGGTACTTCAGTAAAAAGTGACGAGGTAAAACTAGTTGGATTATAACTTGTCATTGTCTTAAGAAATACCAATATAGCCACATCTCCTCTGAACTGTCGATCGAGAAAAAAAACATAATTTACTAGACAGGTAACATGTGCATGATACTTGATAAATTCGCAATTAATATTTCGAATGTACAATAGCGACTTCTGCCCAACATGAAAACAGGACAAATTGATGTACTCGAAAAATCATCCCTCCCCTCCCCCCAACGTATGAAAAATAGAAATAGCCTTATGTGATTTAAATACGTACTAACTGCATTACATGTAAACCGCATGATACTGTTTGATAAATACCTTTAGTTAGAACAGGAAAAAATGAACACCTGCATGTTGTAATTAAAGATCATGAACGTAATTTAGAAGTTGAAAGAATTTCAATGTTTATTATAAATAAGGTTGAAACAAGTCACATTTTGATATCAATTCGGTTGTATTTAACTTTTTTGACGATTTCAATTACGGAAGACGGACCGCAAAACCAGGACCAAATGAATACCTGAATGAAAAAGTGTTGTAATAAAAAAGCATGTACGTGAAATTAACACTGAAGGAATTTCAATAAGAATACAAAAAAGTATTATTATTATAAATTCAATATCCTAATTTTTTATAACCTGACGATGTGCACGCCATGGCGTGACAACGTATATGCAGCTACGCCTCTGCAGACGCTTATGAAGCTTGTCGTCATTTCGATTATAACTTACTATAGTCTTTTTGTAGACTTATAGTTATTTGTTTTATTTTAACATCTTTTTTGATGTTGTGCTACATTTTAGACGTTTATTTATTATTTGTGTTTGTTTGCACAGAATCGTTTCCGATCCGACATCCCGTAGGTTCATACGCAGTGTTCATACGTTGGCTAGTTTTTCAGACGCTTGTGGTACGGGGATGATCAAAATAGGGACATTTCTGGTATTTTCGACTATGGACGAATTAACTATGGCCGAGTTGGTAGTATGGCCGAGTCGACATGTACCGATAAAAATCATATCTGATTAGATATATTATCATAAAATTATGATGAGGTATCCGTTTGAATGGATTCAGAGACAAGTTCATGGGAATTTGTCATTTAAATCTACCCAATATAATTGAAAAAAAAAAAGATTTTGAAGTTAACTGCATTTATAAAAATATATGAGATCCATATAGGTTAGGAATAAATTCATTATTAAAAAACTGACCCAACTTTTTCCACACTTTTTCTTTTTAATAAACATTCAAAAACAACACACTGGAAACATCATATACATGTTATCATTCAGAATGTGAAAAAACAGGGCATATTTTCAATGGAAAACAAAATATGGGGCTTTCAATAGGGGTACCCTCATGTTTTTTTTATGAAAATTACACTAAAATATAACATTTAAATAAAAAGAACAATAAATATTTTCACAATTTTCAATGTTGTTTTTTATCTTTGAAATATAAATACACAATCATGTGTAATTACCCCAATAAATATAATAATGTAAATGATGCTCATTACATTTGGTATACATCTTTAAGAAAAATGTACAAAAA
>MJUT01054663.1:1044666-1065566 GCA_002080005.1 Gigantidas platifrons
AGCAAACCACGTCGTATTTCCCTGGCGGCGTCCACGGACCTATTGTTGCATGATCAATCTTCTTGATAGATATCCCTCACTTATAATTATTAATAACAGCATTTGTGGCATTTTACACGAATATATATAAATCAATATCGTAGTTTACATTAGTTACGTTATTGATGCTAGCCGAGGAGTTCCGAAAGTAATAACTGATAGAACACATGCGCCACCTATTAGCGTAAAAATCGTAGGTGAACCCCATTGTCTCTACCATAACAGTCTTTGCCGTCACAATTTCATATTACAGTCCATGACGGTATGGTCGTGACGGTAAAGACAACCACACTTTTAATCACTTTTATTTAGTATAAGGAATTACTTTGAGCACCGTTAAAGGCGTACTCGTGTATTTGATTTATGTTGGTACATGTTGTTGTTATTTTAAGCCAAAATGTCTTTACCGTCACATATGTTTTCTTTACCGTCACAAATATTCCTATCCGCCACGAACTCAAACATGTTTTATGTATATTATATTTGTAATTATACAACATATGTAAACTTAAATGACACTAGTAGCACATCTTTCATTCAGTTCAGTTATGTTTGACCATTGAGCAATAGTTAAAGAATATAGCAACACAATATACATCCCGGATCTCAACTTTGAAATTATGACACACAAACCTTTTCAATACTTCGTAGATATAAGAAAAATTATATAAGTAATTCTACATGTTATCAACAGAACAATTCATTCATTTATATTCATATCGGTTTTATTGTTTATGTTGAAGAAAACGTAAGAAAATAAGCGTTTAAGATATTGTGACCTTAAAGACAAATATTTCCCCCACACGAGAATAAAAGACGTAGAAAAAATATATTTCTGATGGAACAGCTTGCCAAACACTTACTTCTGTCTCAAGGGTGGTTAATTAAACGAACTGTACAAAATGAACCATTTGTGACAAAATTCCCTTTCATACTGACACATCTGGGTATTTGGAAAAGTTGTCGGAGAATGACCCAGCTACTTTTGTAACGAATCTTCACTTGTTGCACAGATATATTCATAGATCAAATATAATCAGGCAGTTTTCCACTTGTATATTTGTGATTATATTGGATCACAGGTATGTTAACTGGCACCGTCCCTTGGTTCTTCCTGCTTGATGGCCACCCTATGAAATGAACGAATCTGAATATATTTTGTAATCAATATTTTTTATTGTTGGCTTTTTGATACTGTTACTACATTGTGTAGTCATAAAACTGGCGTGGCCCATAAGTTCATTCTAATGACATGGACCCTTGGTGCTTCAAGTAGTCACACTAATTCTTTATTTTAAGATATATTTTATCTCCTCCTCAATTGTTACAGTAATCAATACACACCTAGGACTTGGCTCTAAACTAGTGGTGAAAACAATATTGCTGTTTTTTTGCTTATGTTGTAAAACAATTATATTTCAATATGCTCATATTGTATATGCCCCCTGTGGGCCCTTGATTGGTAAACCAATAAACTTATGACTTATGACTTATTACCAATGTAATTGCTTAGATATGGTCCTTTAAACCAATGTTATAAAGCGTTAGTGCAGAAAAGGTAGGTTCAGGTGAACTATGGATCTTTACTAACCAAGATGCTTGATCATCACAATATCACTTGTAGCAGCTTGTATATGGACTTAAACGCAAATTTCAACCAGATTCAATTATAGGTTGAATAAAGCCAAATGTGATCATTTTTTGTACGGATCTTCGCCTATCTCGTAT
Organism: Gigantidas platifrons; assembly: GCA_002080005.1. Classification (NCBI taxonomy): domain Eukaryota; kingdom Metazoa; phylum Mollusca; class Bivalvia; order Mytilida; family Modiolidae; genus Gigantidas; species Gigantidas platifrons. Next base: position 1,046,434 of record MJUT01054663.1, read on the forward strand.
CCTTAATCCAGATGTCATCACTCTATATATGATTTGTAGTTTTCTGGAGATTAACAAGGACGGACGAACGAACGGTCGAAACGCAATATCACACCTCCTCCAACTTTAAATAATGCAATGGACTTCTATTTCCCTTCAACAGTACACTATTTTCTCATTTATATAATAATTATCACATTTCCAATAGCCTATTCAGAGGTCCCTCGTTTTCTTCATAAAATGAAGGACAAGAATAAACTATAAAAACTATGAGCAATAATTAAAAATAAATAATTGTTTTATTTTTAGTGGAATTATAGTATTAATCGACATATTATATTGTATTGAGAAATGATACTCTGTTTGTTCCTAGTGGCTAAAGCCGGTGGTATAGAGCCATTTTCCCCCATAGCCATTTTTCCTCCCGGAAAAAATGCATTTTCCCCCTTACCTGGATAGGCGGGAAAATGGCTATATAGCCACCCCCTGGCAAATAGGGGGGAGGGGGTGGCTATATAGTAGCTCCCCCCAAATATGTATCTCATTTATTATAAATAAGTTATAATTTAATTTAAATGTATAAACATTTTATTTGAAAACAAAATGCGTAAGACCTAGCTTTGGGTTTCCGATGAATGAATTCAGGTACATACATTTCTAATTCTTAAGTCCTCGAAAAGAAAACACAGATAAATTATGTTTGGATATCAAAACGAAGTAATCACTTCCAAAGGGCACATCTTAATGTTAAAAAACATGTAACAGATTTCCTTTCGAGAAATTCCATTTAAAAAACGAGTAAATGTCTTTGATCTTTGGTTCATAGACAATAAAAGAACATGGAGTTTGTTTTCATTTATTATCATTCTCACAATGGGGACAAACCATTGTGCAGATTGCTCCAGAAAAGTAAATCCAAGACAACACGCACTTCCGTGTGATTCCTGCAGTAAATGGCAGCACAGAAAATGTGGTACTGGTATGTACATATTTTACTATAACAAAATTATGGAAAAATTCAACTTTAGAAAGTCAATTTAGAATTTCAAAAAAGCTTGCATGCATTGCAATACATGTATGCATCGATATGAACATGATTAACATCCATAATAGAGAACATTGTTATTATGTATTTAGGGAAAGGATTCGAATTCCATTTTTTTGTAAATTGAGAATAATTCATAGTATTGATGGGTTCGAATGCTTGCCTTTCAATCCGGGCAATCTTGTTTTCTGTTTTTATTCCTTAATGTGATTCAGGTTTATCAAGCTATTTGTGAACTTTCTATTATATTCTAAATTGTTTTATCGTCTAACATCTATATTTGACCATTATAAATACTTGTAAAAAAATGTGAGAAATGTACTGTTTAACTTGAGATTTTTACATATAAAGCGAATTTTAACGACCATATTCCAAGTTGAAATTGACTAAACCCAACATTTTTCAGGCATCACAGTAGCTGAGTACCGACAGATAATGAAAGGGGACATCACTGTCCGACCATAGTCATTTTGCATTCTACATGCAGGAAGGAATGATTTTTAAAAAATAAAAATGTCTTATTGAAGCATCATCAAACTGACACATTCAGTGTATGTTATGTGCAACTTATATTTAGGTATTGCAAAACTTAAAATCAACAAACTATCGTATGCAGGAATAAAAAATGTTTCAAAATTACCATGCAATACCTTAAAAGTGCATTATAGATAAGCATTCACTTTCGCTATTATGCCAGCCGACCAGGAGACTACAAATTCAGCCAGTACTTCAGATACCAACAACTCTACTACAGAACCAAACACAGACCCGACCGCCAGTTTTAACGTTATTCGAGGAGGCGAAGAAGAAGATGTGCTCAGTTAATTTTAAATGATGTGCTATTTATTTAGCTGTGCTATGTGGACTGGTACTTCATGCTGTATGTTATATTGTTAAAAAAAATGTACATGTAGATTGTTATTGATGAATCAAATTTCTGTAGACTGTATTAATTTTTTATTCAGCCTGATCATTAATCCAATTACATTAAGGGGCCCGGGTGGCTCAATGAGTTAGGTCGCTGGATCTAACAACTCATACAAGCAAATCACCAATACGGCGTAGGTTCGCGCCCGGCTTTGTAAATAACAAAAAAAGGGTGCACTCGACTCGCAACCGCAAGTGATAAAGTTTACCAGTTGCTTGCCCATGGTCGGTGGTTCTCTCCGGGTACTCCGGCTTCCCGCCCACCACTAAAACTGGTCGCCATGATATAGCTGAAATATTGTTGAAAGTGGCGTTAAACACCAAAAATCATCAAATCAATCACCAATTACATTATTTAATGTATTATTATACAATCACCTGATAATCAAATCATTTAATCTAATTAAAAGTGATTGAGGTGTCATAAACTAAGACACCAATAATTACTTGGCGTCATTACCTGTACTAATTTAATTTATTCATAAATCTAAAAAGTAATTATCACAATTAAGACAAGTTTAAAAAAAACCAATAACCACACAATTAAAAAAACTAAATATATATATATATATCTTTATTTCTCATAACCAATTTACAGAGGTACAGAGATGACATGTACAATTTACACAATATACATAAGAAATAAATAAATGTAATACATAATTAAACAAATATTGAATTGTGAAAAGAAGTGGATCAACCTAGAGAACATATCCTCTTATTTACTATTCTGATAAATTTATAGAGTTTACTTAAAGTATATACATTTTTTGTATAGACATAGAAGACATCAGGGTATTATATTTAATGATATTATGTCTATTTATATGGACAAAATCAAAATAAAGTTTTCTTTCATTAATAAATTCAGAACATTCAAAAATATAGTGGTACTCGTCTCCCAATTCTCTTCTTGAACATATATGACAGAACCTGTTTTCTCTAATAATTTTGTTCCATCTCCCCACTTCTACCGGTAGTCTGTGGTTCGTAGTTCTAAATCTACACAATGTAAATTTGTCCTTATCTTCTAAAATGTCTAAGTAATTCTCGAATTTTAATTCCCCTTTAAACAATTTATAATTACCCCCCTTTGAAGATGTTTCGATGGATGAGTTCCATATTTGCTTAAACTGATCAATTAAATTGTTTTTAATTACTAATTTTAACCATTTTTCAGATATACAATTTTGCAAAGTCCATATATACGACATTCCACTGTCATTTATGATTTTATGAATGTGATTTATCCAGGCAGAAATTTTACAATTTTGAAAATTTTTAACATATAACAGTTTGTATGCAATTGTAGATAATTTTGACTGTTTCCCTTGTATAAGTTTACACCAATATGAAATCATTCTTACTTTAATATCAATTTCTAGTGGATATCTACCCAATTCTCCATATACCATAAAATTAGGTGTCGATACTATTAGACGTAATAAAAGTTTACAAAATTTTAAATGGACCCTCTCGATAATATCGTTTTTACCAAAACCCCAAATTTCACACCCATACAATAAAATAGGTTTTACAATTTTATCAAACAAATCTAACTGGCATTTAATTGATAAATTATGTATTCTGCCTAAATAAAGATTCTTGCAATACATATTTTTTTGGTAGTCCGTTTTAGTGTAGTCCGTTTTGGTAATGGTCCGTTTTTGTTATGGTCCGTTTTAGTGTAGTCCGTTTGGTAATGGTCCGTTTTGGTTATGGGATGAAACGTCATGTAGTCTTTATTTTCGATTAAAGGAATGAAAAGTCTGGATTTAGTTTCTGACACAATTTATAGTGATAACTAAATTCGGTTGTTTCAAATCATGTCAATTCCGACCACGTTCCGTCTTTTTCGTGTCTTGACGTCTGAACAAATAGGCAGGCGACTTCCGGTGTTTACGCTATGACTGTGACAACGTCAGCATATCAGTCGTAGATGCGGTAGATTATAAGTAATTGTAATATGGAGACACCAAGGAAACCGCTGAATAAATACTGATGTTCGGTACCCCACTATCTGTCTTATATAAGAAATATATACATAAAGGCAGATCGTTTTCCTTTCACGATGCTGACAGCCGCAAATAAAGAAAGAAAACAAATTTAATTTTAAAGAATTATTTGTCTCTGCGTTGAAGTCTTTGATACAAATAAAATAATTTAATTGATATATACTGGGTTTACCTCATTCCGATGGTCTTACGGAAACACACCTTGTAAAATATACGATACCTATCGTTTGAATGAATCTGTATTCATACAAACATATTATGCTATGAACTAATAAAAAAATAATAATATCCTTTTAAAACAGGAGTTTTCACCTTGTGTTCAAGTTATCGATTGTTGACAGTTCTCCGATGGGACCTTTTTTGACCTTAACCTCGTTCCGATGTACTGGGAATTCCCTGTTATGGAGAGCCATTGGGGCTAATATGCTTGACTGCTTTGGCGGGTTATTTATATCAGATATATTTGAACCAAATAAAAGATTTTTTTATTATTTTAAAAATTCTGTATAACTCACTTAGATGGAAAAAGATTTAAATGTAAAAAACAACAATTGATTTTTTTTAATTGTTTCGGATTAAATTTTATGCACTTTTTGGCAATTTTCATTTTAAATATCACATATTTTAGGAGTTGGAAGAAACATATGATGGTATAATTCCAAAAAACAACGCTTTTTTTTTCTAAGTTGTTCACTCATGCCGTATATTGCTTTAATTCCATTCGTATTATCGAAAAACAACAAAATTCTCATAATTGTTAATCTGATTTTCCATAGTATTTTCTTGCGCACAACCGTAAGTGCAACTTTATTGTCATTGGTAACTAGGAAGCTGGATATCAGACGAACACAAAACAGTTTTCACATGTTCAATAAACGATATCCAAGTTGGTTTTTAAGATTGATCCACAGGCGCTTGTGTAGAGTCAAAAATGTGTTCGCTATGTACCTAAAATACTACAAGGCCGGACTCACTCCCACTACCCCTGTCACTTCAACCGCTATTTCCCCTGTCAAAATGTCGATAGAACACAAAGTCGCCTANAAACAAAGCGTGTCGTCAGTGAAATGTGACCTGCATCCTGGGACCGGCGACTGCGTAAACGGAGGTACGCAAATCACAAAAAGAAAATACCTCGGAACGAGGTATAACACGGAATGAGGTGAAGGCAGTATATGTATTTTACAGAAAATGTTAAGATATTTTTATCTTGAGAATCGAACGTTAAAACGGCACATATCGATTGGAGTTTTTGTTGTGTACATTGACACTTTTTGAATAATTACAATAAAAATGATAACAAAATGTTTTATTCAGATTATTGTAAATATAGAAATAAAGTCCAAAGGGAAGTTTAAGAAGCCAAAGCTACATTTTTTTAGAATAAAATTGAAGAAAATAGAAATAGTCCGAAAAATCGTTGGAAACAATTTAAAAGTTTGGGTTATAGCACAAAACAGAAGGAAAATAATAAAATTGTTTTAAATATGGACAATGTCAACTGTCATGATTCAATTACTGTTGCAAACTATTTTAATACATTTTTACTAATGTAGCTGCCTCACTAGTGGAGAAATTACCAAAGGCAACACAAATTTACGACTTTAGCTCGAATATTTTTAGAAAGTTTTACCAAATGGTGAGTCAAAACAATTTATATTTTGACAGGTCTAAACCCCAGTAAAAGTACAGGTCTAGATGGTATTCCCTCAAGATTCCTACGAGATGGTGCTAGTGTTTTATCAAAACCTGTAACATATATGGTAAACCTATCAATTACCAGTGGTATTGTCCCTGATGATATGAAAATAGCTCGTGTCTGCCCAATTTTTAAAAAGAACAGCAGACTCGATGTTGGAAACTATAGACCTGTAAGCATTTTGGTTGTAGTATCTAAAATTTTGGAAAAATCCGTTTATTCTCAATTAGAAAAGTATCTAGTTCGTAATAATATATTATACAGCTTACAGTCCGGTTTTAGAAGTTCACATTCTACAGATACCTGTTTGATACATCTTTTGGATCATATTAAAACACAATCATCAAAGGGACTTTACACTGGTATGATAATGCTTGATCTACAAAAGGTTTCGACACAGTCGATCATTTTATTTTATGTAATAAATTACAAACTATGGGTATAAAGTCTACAAAATGGTTTAAATCTTATTTAATGGACAGGAAACAAAAGGTCAGCGTAAATGGTACAGAATCAAATTTTCAAAATATATCCTGTGGCGTACCCCAGGGTAGTATATTAAGCCTCTATTATTTTTATACTATGTAAATGATATGTCAACTAGTATTAGTTCAGAATGTAAATTATTATTATATGCTGATGATAGCACAATTTTATATTCTCATAGAAATCCTGAAGTTATTTCTACTAGACTTGGACAAGAACTAGAGTCTTGCAGTCGGTGGTTAATTGATAATAAATTGTCACTGCATTTGGGTAAAACAGAATGTATTCTTTTTGGCTCAAAGCGTAAGCTTTCGAAAATTGACACATTTCAAGTTGTCTGCAACAATCATACTATTTCTTCAACAAATAGTGTGAAATATTTAGGCCTTGACATCGACAAATTTCTTTCGGGGGAAATAATAGTTCAAAATATCATTCAAAAAATTAATGCAAGTCTAAAGTTTTTATATAGACAAGGTCGATGCCTGTCAGAAAATTCTCGAAAAACACTAGTGTCGGCTCTCATACAATGCCACTTTGATTACGCATGCTCCTCTTGGTATGAATCTATATGTAAAAAATTACAACATAAATTACAGGTTTTACAAAACAAATGTATTAGATTTATAAAGAACATGGGTTCCAGAACCAGTATAGATTGTAATGTTTTGGATAGTGTTGGTTTATTAAATGTAGAAAACAGAGTGAAACAACTTCGGCTGAACCATGTTCATAAGATATTTTATAACAAAAGCCCGTCTTACATGAAATATAACTTTACAAAAATTAAGGACTGCCATCAACAGTATACAAGATCTAGCGAGTTTAATTTTTGGGTACCATCTGTAAAAGGTCAACAAAAATTTACTTTTTATTATAATGCAATAAAGGATTGGAACTTTTTGCCAAATAGTTTAAAAAGTATAAAAAAATACGAATGCTTTTAAAATTGGTGTTAAGCAATTTTTATCTGACAAATTTCGAACAAATTGACATATTTTTCTAACTTATAGTTTCAATGATAAAAACCTGCCAAAGGCAGTCATGAAATCTTTTAATTTTTTTAGTCAGAGTTAAGTAAGATGAGTGCCAAACGGGACCCCATTGGAAATAAGCCATACGGCTTTCATGGGCTATCCTGATTAAATATCAACTTTTTTTGCTCTTACTTTTCAATGATTCATGTAGTATTGGAATTCATGTACATAATTTTTAAATTTGTATCAGTAAATCATAAAAGGTAGACCGTTTTGTATAAGGTATGTCTTATGATATTTTAATACTTTGCATTGTTTTACATTGTCTTATAAATTGTATGTTTACTGTATTTGTAATGTTTGCTGTTGATATTTAATCAAATAAATCTATCTATCTATCTATCTATCTATCTATCTATCTATCTATCTATGACACCGGAAACTCAGGGCCTTTAGTTCCATCGAAATCACGTGATCTGGCAGACGAAAATAACAAAATTTTGACGGAATGGAAATGATTCGAAACAACCGAATTCTGTTTCGCGAGTTTTATTAATTTGGTTTTAACAACTGGAAAATTATGGTTAGTGGTATCACAGCTTTCCATAGAATTTGCTATTTATGGGTACCATGTGATATGTCACATGACACAGTTGGTTGAAAATGGAGGACAAAACACAAGTACTTCTGGAAGGACAGTTTTTTCTATATCCACTGAGATTAACTAAATATCAAGTTAAACTTACCAGACAAGGAATTACATTTTCTGAACTGCCAAAAAAGAAAGACAAATTTAAACATGAAAAAAATATTCATATCGGTGACGTGGTAGGCTGTCGTTGTAAACGAGCAAAGTTAGCGACTGACACAAGTGCATATTTTACAATATTCTCATACCAGTTTAAGGCTAAGTCAAAACGAAAAAGACACAAAAATGAGTTTACATTTGGACTAAATGAATCGTCAGTTTTTGATGAGAACCTTAAGATTTGTCAAAAGTGGAGAAACGTCGTAGTTTGCTTATCAAGAAATATTTATGTCAATGGTCAAGGTAGGTTGATTTTTATTGTCTAGTAATACAATATGCAATAGGACTACTGCAAGCTAAGGTTGCACTTTTTAAAGGATATTGTGTAATTGATCAGCAAATGATATGTTGCAATATAAAATAAATGAATGATATGTTTAAACTTGGTGCATTATGGGGTCTAATTTACCTAAACAATAGATAACTTTCAATGGTCTGTTATGAACGGTTATGGAAATACAGGCTCATACATACCCAAAATTTGCCAAAAAAATGCTTGTTACGAGCGGCCACTTCATATTTTTCCCATTTTTAAAGGTGTAATACATTTTTCTCTCAGGAATAACAAAGTTAAAGTCAGCTTCAGTTTATAGAGAATTTTCTCTAGTTTCTGATGGTACATGTGTATATAACATGTAGCTTTTCAATATAATATCATTATCAGAGAAGATGTTAACCGAAATATGATGGTATGTAATCGTTTTTAGCAAAATAGTCATTCACAAGATTAACAAGGAATTATATGGAGTCATCTTCTTATTTATCTACATTATATACAGTTAATCTTTTGTTGAGAGTGTAAGGAAGAACTGTGACAAGAAAGAATGGAAAGAATTCTGATCATTTTTTTAATTCAAGTCTTCAAAGCTTGAAAAGACAGTTTCCGAAACCCATGCTGTCCCATACGCAAGCCATATTTTCATTAAAAGTACATACTTGAAATATAAGATCTTACTTTTTACTTGAATGGTATCAAGGTACCTAAGTATAAATAACTTTGGTTTTGACTATCACCAATTAATGTAGACAAGACAAGACATCAAAGTCAATCTGAAACGTCCCATACGTAACACTTTTTTTTGTCCCATACGTAAAGTAGAAAAATTTCTCTTAAATTCCTTTACTGACTTGCATTCTTTGCATCATTACAAAAAAAATGTACATCTCTAATACACTGATGACTACATAAACATAGGTTTAACTCCTTATATTACATCCATCCAAAAAGTTGTTGAACGTGTTTGCTCTTTCTTCCCAAACTTAACAAAATATTCCCATTTTTTCAAGAATAAGCTAAATAAACAGTCACATTTGTAAAAAAGTAGAAAACTAATAAATAAGAATACATTTCATTACTTTCTAAATTAAAAATTAAATGTAAGTGAAATCCACAACAAAATAAATATTGCAAACTTTTGTCCCATACGTAAGATGTTGGGATTACACTATATAAGTCCTACAATGTATATGTGACAAAAAATATCAAGTTTTTCTGGTAAGAATATGTGTCAAATGAATACTATACAATGTGTTGACTACTTAGTTAAATCAGCTTAGTCAGTCTAAAATTTGTTAATTCTTTGCAAGAAACAAGAATTGGCATTTGTATTTGCTTATTTTTTGGAAAAAGAATAGCTGTCTGGTGGTCCAATGTTGATTGTCTCATATAAAATTAACTTAAAGGGTCTAATATACTATTTCTACCACCTTACTACTCTGAAACACTTGGAAAATTTAAATATGATGTTTCTGAATTATTGAATTTTACTTCTGTATATGGGCTATAAAATCTTACGTTTGGAACAAAATTGTAAAAAGTATTATTTTATACTTGTAAAAATAAGTCAAAAGCTACAATTTTAATTCTGAACACTTATACAAAATGTAGACTTCATAATGTAATCAGCTTATTTAGTAAAAAAATGATGTCTTTGGTGATTCTTTCTCATCGTTTTTATATCAAATTTATGTAAAAGGTTTAGTTTACAATTTTCATCACCTTATTTCTTTGAAACAATTGGAAGATTTTAATATAGAATGTTATTGTTTCATTTAATTTTACTAAACATGGTCAATTAAATCTTACGTATGGGACAAGAACATGGAAAATCAAACATTTTAAAAATAGTCTATTGTGAATTTTATGTATCAGATATCTTATTAATTTTTTTCATTGGTTTAAAGAATAGTAAAATTTCATAATCACCAGTGATTGGGATTAGAGGGGGCCATGTGCCATTTATCACATTCCATCTGAAAATGTCCCATTGAAATCAGACATATTTACAAAGAATGTTAAAGAATGGCCCATTGAAATTCTGAATGTCAATAGAAAATGTCCCATTATTAAAATTGTAATCCTAATCACTGAATCACTATGTTAAATGAAGAATAGTTTAGCTTTTGTGATTTTTAAAGAGAAAAAATCAACAATTTTTTCAATTATTTTGAGGCAGCTTGAAAAATTGGAAAATTATAAAAAGATATCTTACCAGAAAGCCCTGGTTGTTCTATAGTGTTGAAAGCAAGCTAGTTCTGATTTGAAAAGTCTTTAGAGGGAAACAAATTTAATAATCATAAGTGATTGTCCCATACGTACAGATTTTTTGACAGCATTATCTTTAAATATATTTTTTCAATCAAAATGATGGAAACTATCCCTGATCAGTTGGAATCTTATAGGTATGATGTTTGTGTTCAAAAACAATTAAGATTTGGAATGATTAAAGGTGTTACATTTTTCACCCTAAGTGGCCACTAAAAGTGCAACCTTAGCTTGCAGTAGTCCAATAGCAACAACTAGGCTTTTCAAAATGTTTATAATGAAATAAACCATACAAAGGCACAGACATTATTTCCAGAAGCACACAACTCTTTTCCTTTTCAAGATACATTTTTTTCGTATCTTTAAGAATAAAAAAGTTATGCTCCTTTGAAAAATCTTTTTTTTTTTGCACATTAAAAGACTTCATTTTCACAAATGTTTGAAAAACATGTTCCTACTCTCCCACATAGACAGTTGTACTGAATTGGGTAAAATATGCATATCAATATTCACTATTAGTAGTCCTCAGCTTTTAACTTTAACCATTTGAAGTCTGAAAAATAAGATTAAAACCTTTTATTTTTTTTTGCAGTTCCCATTAAATCAAAAATTTAAAACTGAATTGTCTCCCTTTACGAAAATGTAATTCTAGTAAAATTAGACAAATTGGCCTAATTTGCTTGCTGCATTAACATACTTTTTTTTATTTCTTAACTTTATTTCCTAAAATAACAAATTTAGGGCTAATTATTATGCTTCAAGTTAATTATTTTTTAAATCTTTGCAAATGAGCAAATAATTTTGAAAATATTTAACCTGTCAAAATCAGGAGATAATTTTTCTTAGTCATCAGCTTTAACAATCATTGTAACATATATTTTAGGGAAGAAATGCTTCGTTCTACTTAAATTGTAGGCGAACATTGCTCAATGCATAAAAATCCAGCTCAAGATACTGAAAAATACTTCAAAAACTACACTAGACTATATAGCAAAATTGTAAACCAGAAGATGAAAATTATCTCCCTTTATTTACCATATTCCTTGCAACCATGTAATCGCTTAGACGATACTCGTCATTTATCAACCAAGAATGGAATTAAAATCATGTTTTGATTTAATGAATAGTTGACATACTTTAAAATCTATCGGAAAATGCAATAAAAGGAATGTATTATGCGAAATTAAAGAATTAATAGGATTTTCGTCGCTTCCCAGGTGCTTGCATGTTTACTTTTGACTCATAGTTCAGTTGTTGAAAGGGGGTTTACATTTTCCTTTACATAAGGTCTACTGATCTCGATCAAGTAACGTTTTAAGAAACTAAGATTTACAGTGCAATAAGCCGTACTTCCAAGCACGTATTTGAGAACCTGTTGGGAATAGGGTAAGATTTGGTTATCTCAACAGTGAAAGAAACCACCGCTCGCCAACTCGCCAAAAGCGAGAAGAGAAAAAATTCAGCGTGTACGTTTGTGTAAGAATTCGACAATCCGGCAACCAAACATCGTGAGGCGAGTTCCGATTATTTTGCATTCGCCCCTGTCAACCAACTTGATGAAGTAGATTCTCAGTAAATGATTCCGTAAAATTTTTGATTCGACTATAAAAGAAGAAATCCTTCAAAATCGTTGATAAGACTAGTGGTGCAATGTTTCACGTCTGCCATAATGATTTCTCTTATTGATAGAAAATGCTGAAAGATGGCATCCTATTCCGTACTGGGATCAAATAAAATTAATATATACCTCCCAAAGTTCAATGCAAACGATTCAGATTATCTTAAATATGGATTTGGTAGAGTAAAACTTGATGATATCAAATAAAATTGGGTTAGGGTGAACTTTATATATGGTAAAAAGGTAAATGTTAAAAAATCGTAATTTTCGAGTCGGGGTCAGATTTTTATAATCGAGTTATGATGTTAATTGAAAAAGTGAGTGATTTGTATGCAGAATGAATAAAGATGTTACACACCCGGTGATAAGTCATGAGGAAAGGACCGGATAATGATTACGACAAACGGAACATATCTGTGATTGTAAAACTTTTGAAGTAATGAGTTCAGCTTACAATGTAACCACTAGGAACCCTTGGTTCAGTAGCTTCCTTGTTAGCAGCATCCCTCTATCAAGGAAATCATGATAGGAACCATATGCGCTGGAATATCGAATCAACTGAGAGATATATACTCCATATGCAGGTGCAAGTGTATAAGTCAAGATATAAAGCAGACCTACAATGTAGCTGTATCTGCGGCATTCTTTATTTCAAGCTCAGTGGGATAGATGCGATCAACAAAATCGCCAAACTTAGAATTATTTAGTGAAAGCTAAAGGACATCATCTATATACATGTAGCAGAACATGCAATTATAGGATCTGGCTAGCTTCTTTTCATTTTTCTTGAGAAGCCCCTGTATGATAATTTTATTAGACTATAGTGGTCAAGATCAGCCAGTGTATACATCACTGGCAAAGTCTTAACAGTGCCTTTCACTTTATATACGCCCATCTCAAGACGGGCCATGGATATTATGTGATTGGGTATGGCGGTCGGGCGGCGGGCAGGCATCCACACAGGTTTCTACACAATAACTTTAGTTCTGTATATCGTCTCTTTACCAAACTTGGCCACATGATTTCCCTGTGAAAGGGGAAGAACCTTATTTATTTTGGGGTCATTAGGTCAAAAGTCAAGGTCACCATTTTTATAAATAGAATTGTTGACAACAGGGTCGTTTCCGCACGATAACTTCAGTTCTGTATATTGGATCTTTAACAAACTTGGCCACATGATTCCCCTGTGGAAGTGGAATAACCCTATTTATTTTGGTGTCATTACCATTATACCGTTTGATAATTTATATAGACGGGTGTATTTTGTGATGCACACATTTCTTGTTTTTTTAATAATAATATGGCAACACAAACTTAAAGCTCTCTCATTGGTTAATTATTTTGAAATTAAATGTATAATCATATTATACCAAAGTTCATCTATATACAATGTATGACATCTATATATAGCATTGTATAGGCCAATCATGTTTTGTTAGATTTTAGGGGAAGCATGGGTATTAATTACATGATTTTAATCAGATTGATAAAAATGGGGACAATTTTCAAATTTCCGACAATGTACTAGATGATGGATAGATTTATGATTAATGATTTATTTACAAGATTACTGACACAAAAATATTATTTCTATCAAAGACAACACTATGTGTACTTTGAGTCTGATCACAAGTCTGAAATACTTTATAAACTTATTTATTGTCAAAACAAAACATGACAACAGATTAGACACAAGCGTAAGCTCAAGATGTCTTCTCCAATATATATACAAATAATCATAGACAATATATTACATATCCATATTATAGCAATATTTTATATGTAAGTATTAAAGAAAAATGAACATAGCAAAAGTAAGAACTGTTAAGAAGAAGAACGGATTTGGTCGTCGTCGTGATCTTGAACAAACACATGTAGTACATATATATTGTTAAGGTTACATATTATTTCTGACAAATCTGTTAGAATCTAAAATAAATTTTTGGACTAACAAAAATAGTTTTGAATTTTTCTCATCATCAAGATTTACATTACCAAATAAAATGTTTTCAATAGTAATTTCAATATCCAGTTCTCTCATGCCAAATAATAAGAAATTTCTTTGAACTGCATATATAGGGCAAACTAGAAAGTAATGATCTGCTGATTCCATAACATTATCACATTCGCAATAGCATGTGTCAATCAAGTTACACCTAAACAAGTCACATTTGAGGCTGCTGCTTTTTCGACGTAATCTGGTATGTAAAATACTACCCAACCTAGACCCCACACTAAAGTATTGTCCGCAGGATAGTAACTGGTTTTCATGTTATTTTTGAAAGATTCTGAAATGTTATCAATATATCTTGAATATAGTTCAAAATGGAAAAAAAAACCCTGAAACTTCACTCATAATTTTGTGAAACTTCACTGTTTTTTTTTTATCATTTTGAACTATATTCAGGATATATTGATAAAATTTCAACTCCTGTGGTCTGATACGAAATGTATATAATAGGTACAACTTCAAAACGTTGACCAGTGTACAGCTGAGGGACATCATGTAGAATTATCGTGGTACATGTAAACCTAGCTAACCTTTCATAATATTAGATAACCTAAAAACAAACAAAACACATCAAATCAAAGAGCCCTAAACTAAGGACAATGCAGAATGGACTAGACTCTGAAACGTGTACATAAAATTAGTCATCTTTGCAGTAGGTTCATCGTTTGTACATTGTAATATATCCACTGATACAAATGTATGTAAATATAGATTATGACATGGCCATTTCCATATATCGGTCCTGGTATCATCCCGAGACTCCCATATCAACCCATGGCGACAGCCGAGGGCTGATATGGGTCGAGGGATGTCACCAGGACCTATATGGAAAAGGCTGTTATAATCTGTTTATCACATATTTAACCATGACTGAAATAAATAAATTGTAAATGAATAAATGAATTTATGTTTATTCATCAAAATAACAACAAAATAAATAATGTGGAAAAATCAACAAAATAATTCACTGTATTTATCACAGGTATTAAACATAAACCTCGCAGCTTAAATATTTGGCATTGCCAACTTTGTAATGAAGCAAGCAGTTTAAATTACCACTTGTTTCAGTCTCATCTATCTGACAGCTCCCAGTGTGCCTGTGGGGATGCAATTGAAAATAATTTCCATTATTTTTATGTTTGTCCATTGTTCATTAGACACAGAATACAACTTTTTAATTCTCTAAGAAAGTTTCAAGATGTTTTAAATTTGGATATATTATTGAAAAGCTCACCAATCCTTACTGTAGAGGAGAATACTGAGATATTCGATGCTGTTCACCATTTCATTACTGGTAGTAGAAGATTCACATGATTCAATAAATTTTCTGCTTCTTTTTCTCTGTATTTGGTTATATAGCATTGAAAAGTCTTCCCATATATACAGACCCTGGATCGTTTAACTTAACAGATATTTCGTATCGTTTGTGTTTTTCGTTCATTTCGTTTGCGTGTATCGTTCGTTCGTTTTTCGTTTTCCGTTCGTTTGCGTTTCGTGCGTGTAATTTATTCTTTCGTTTCATGTATCATTCGCCAGTTTAATTAGACTAATACATGAAACGAAATACGAACGAACGATACACGATACACGAAACGAACCCACGCTAGGATTTCCAGTTTAAAATAATTACTACAATTTCAATCTTACTATTATTAAAATTTTTTTAATTAAAGTGTAAACAAAATTTTACATATAAAAACATGTATTTCCTTTATTTACATGTGCCAGTAATTTTGTACAATAAGGGATAAACATATTTAATAAATGCATTTTTTTCTATAATTTACTCTAGGACAAATAAACAAGAAATCATCTACATGTACATGTATGTAAACAAACGCCTCTGGCAGTTTCACCTGGGAAATACATGCACAGCAGGTGTGAAATGTCAACTCTTACATTTGTAATTTCATTCTAATTAACAATTATATGACCTTTTGAAGCCACACGCCTCTCGGACAGCTTAACCGAGAAAATAACTGATACACCTATGTCTGGTTGGAATAGTCAATTCAGAATCCGAATAATTATAAATATTAATTCTGTATAATTATATAAATATAAATTCTGTATAATTATATAATTAAATAAATATAAATTTTGTTTAATTATATAAATAGAAAGTCATATTTGGAAGTCAAATATATGAGATTTAAAATTTAATCATAAATATAATTATTAAACACATTGGTACATGTAATATAAACTATTTAATATAAATTGTATTATCCTATTACTTTACCGACTAATTTATCATTTATCAGGGATTCAGCCAGGATTTTGAGACCATTAGTCACTTTTGCGGAACAAATTTTTTTTTTCTTTCTAAATATGAATATAATGAGCTTAATCTTATAATAATTTACTTTTGATCTAATAGTAATACCACACAAGTTGTAATACCCCTCCCCCCTTTTTTTTTTAAGTATTGCTGTTCTTTGGTCTGATAAGTACCACACAAATTGTAATAACCCCAGTGATCGTGAAGGTTTTTTTCAGAATGGGCCCATGGCCCCTTCAAAAAAATGTCAATGGGCCATGCTATAATATGAATGGGCCATTGTAAAATTTACATTTAAAATGAAATAAATTTCCAGCACAATGCATAGATATGTATTTTCATACTATAGCTCATGTAACATTTAAATAAATATTGAAATTGAATTGCTTTTCAGTTTTCTAGTAATTTCTACAGACTCTGGATTCACTCATATTTACCTGCATTGTTATTCCAAGGACTGAAATGTTTAACTTTGCCCATTATCGAAACATACACTTTAATATAGCATGCTACATATTTAAGATTTCTCCATTTAATATCTATAAGCAATCAAATATCACTTATTTTTCTATTATTTTTATTATCCTACATAATTATAATTATCAGGGCGAACAGGTATCAGGTAATAGGGCGAACAGGAATTAGGGCTTCAAGCTTCATTTCTCCAATCCAGTAACAGTATTTATATAAATAACTTGCTTATAAAATATAAGATTACAGAAGTTAATCACATAAAATATAAGATTACAGAAGTTAATCACATAAATTTGCACAAAAGTCATTCAAATAATAACACGATGCTATTAGTGTATCGTGTCATCGTTTCGTGTATCGTTCGTTTGTTTCGTGTATCGTGCGTTCGCTTCGTGTATCGTGCGTTCGTTTCGTGTATCGTGCGTTTGTTTCGTGTATCGTGCGTTCGTTTCGTATATCGTGCGTTTTTCGTGTCGTTCGTGTGAAGCGTTCGTTCGTTTTCCGTTCGTTTCGTTTGCGTTTTTCGTTCGTTTGCATTTCGTTTTCCGTTCGTTTCGTTTGCGTTTTTCGTTCGTTTGCATTTCGTGCATAGTGTAAACTTATACGATCCAGGGTCTGTAGCTCCAAAACTTTATTTTTTTCAGTTTAATTAATAGCTGTACATCTTTCAATTATTCATCTCCCCCTCCTTTTTCCCAATTTGTACTTGCTTATCTCAATCACTATTTTGTTTAGATATTTCCCCCCTTATTTACTTATTGTCTCTTCTTCCTATATTGCTCCCAAATTTCCTTTATTCAATTATAAATATATATACTGAAAAAGAGTTAATTCATATTGATATGGTGGACCTCACTTAATTAGTGATTTTTATTTCATAATTTCAGTTTACATGTTCAATGTTGTATATATTGTGTGTTAAATGTAAGTTCAGTCTATCCATCATGCTATGCCAATTCATCATTATTAATATTATAAATGATAACAGCTTAAATATAAAGCCATTTGGCTATTCCAAATTATATCATACCTATTAACAAGGTAAGAAAAAAGAAAAAAAAGATTATTTTTTTTTGGGGTTATGATTCTGCCATTACTATACATGTGTTTATGCTTGGTAATTAAGATGAATTGCATGTATACATGATGGGTAGATTGCTCTATGTCTTATGCAAATTGTTTTCTAATTGTTCCATCTTGTTGGAGAGGATTTGTATAGGCATAGCCTGTTGTCCAATCCTATTGATTTATCAATAAAATATTTGAAATGAAATGAAACATAACTTTTCAATAAATCAGAGTCCCAATTCTTATCATTTGTGCCATAAAAATTATTGTCACATTTTCCTGGATATTTGAGTATGGGAATAGTGTTATTCTGGAGTTGGGTAAAATGGATGCCAAATCGATAACGGTTTCCTTAATAGAGTTATTATTAGTAACTGTTAAGTGGACAGAGTTATTACTGACGAAAATTGGAGTAACTGTTCTATTTTCATAGTTCTCAATAGTCGATACGATGGCATAAATATCAACATTCGCCATCACTAAGATATCTACTGATGGAAGCTTGAATACATTTCAATGAATCGGGTTCGTAATCCTGTTGAATTTCATGTGCGCTGAAAAAAATATCTTGCCAGGTGCATGTACATCTCCTTGACTCCAATATACTCGGGATTACGGTGTTCTCCCACTGTTGATAGCCAATACTTGAATATCCTTATGTCACTCGCAGTTTTACGTTTTGCATTGACATTTTTCATCTCTGTTGTATTGGTTTTTTGTATGCTGTTTGCTTACGTGTCATAATGACATCATCGACGCATCGAAATATGTAATAAACATTATTCATCGTTTGTACATTGTAATATACCCACTGATACGTAAACATGTATATCAGTGTCATTATTCATCGTTTGTGCATTGTAATATACCCACTGTTATGTAAACATGTATATCAGTGTCATTATTCATCGTTTGTACATTGTAATATACCCACTGATACTTAAACATGTATATCAGTGTCATTACATGTATAAGTCAACAACTAAATTTTTCCGTGGCTTGATAAAAATGTCGGCTTTCGATTGGTCGATGACCCGTTGGTGCAAAACCCATGCCCCTGGCTTGTAATCATATATAACATTATGGGGGGGGGGTGTGTTGTACGTTGCTATGCATGTTATCTCATTATACCAAAGTGCTTTGCATCCCACACGGAGTTGGGAGGACAGAATTGTTGAGAAAAACTTATAAATACCCCCC
>MJUT01054663.1:1087222-1112420 GCA_002080005.1 Gigantidas platifrons
ATGGTGCTACATTCAACATCTGTTTTGATAAAGCATAGAATTTTATTTGTATTTTACAGAGAACCTCTAGACTCAGACATGGTGCTACATTCAACATCTATTTTCATCAAACATAGAATTTTATTTGTATTTTACAGAGAACCTCTAGACTCAGACATGGTGCTACATTCAACATTTGTTTTAATAAAACATCGAATTTTATTTGTATTTTACAGAGAACCTCTAGACTCAGGCATGGTGCTACATTCAACATCTGTTTTAATAAAACATAGAATTTTATTTGTATTTTACAGAGAACCTCAAGACTCAGACATGGTGCTACATTCAACATTTGTTTTAATAAAACATAGAATTTTATTTGTATTTTACAGAGAACCTCTAGACTCAGACATGGTGCTACATTCAACATTTGTTTTAATAAAACATAGAATTTTATTTGTATTTTTCAGAGAACCTCTAGACTCAGACAATGGTGCTACATTCAACATCTGAATTAATAAAACATAGAATTTTATTTGTATTTTACAGAGAACCTCTAGATTCAGACATGGTACTACATTCAGCATTTGTCTTAGTAAAACATAGAGTTTTACCAATTGACTTAGTTCTGCTACAGACACCTACAGAACAAGTCTACTCCTTTCTATCTGTAGCCTGGGGTATTTTAGCAGATATTGATTACGAGAGTGAGAAGTTACGATCCTTGGGATCAACAAGATTTACCTTATATGCAATCATGAGAATACTAAGTAAGTTACATTTCGTAGAACATTGGATCATTGATAAAATTGTAATTTAAAACACAATGATCAAAGTGGAAAAAAGCTACAGTGGAACATAGTGTCAAACCTGCCTTAAAGGGCACTTCTATTTAACAAGTCACAACCTCATTTTCCCCATTAATAAATAGTGCCTATAATTTGATGTAATAATCGCAGGGTCCAATTTTCGCACTAATATACAAGTATTCGTATTGAAAAGCTTTCCAAATTATCCAAGATTGAATCAAATTACATTGTATTTCAGTATTTCAAAATACACACATTATTGCGACCTTAAAATTTGCTTTCTACATTCAAATGAAATATAGAAATTTCATCATCAAAAGTGCTATGGGTTTAAAAAAAAAATATTGGTGCTGCAGTGTATCAATGGTGTGAGTTCGAATCCTGTGGAGGGAGAACGAAATATTTGTTAGGTCAAAAATCTAATTCTAACACTATTGGGTTTAATTGAATGCCCCCAAAATACACCTGACTGCTGATCGATTTTAATCAAATTAAGTACAGACAGGGGTTAGTTAAAACACTTTCACCATGAAATAAATTAAATAATGACACCATCAATTACAGAATCCTTAGGTGCTTCTAAAAGGCCGACAGCATTGTACAAAATGTATTTCTAACACATCTGCAATATGTCATTATAAGGGCATCATAAATGTCTTCTGGGGCACATACAATTTAAAAACTAATTCAATTTAAAAAAAAATGTAAAAGTGGGAGGAGGGCTGACCTTTGCTTGATCTGTTAATCAGCCAATTTATGATATATGAGTTTGGATGACAAATAAGTTCATATAAATATCTAATATTAATATACTCCTCTTATTACATGATTTTGTTGCTTGAAATGGGTTATGGTTAATGTGTTTAACACCACTTTCAACAATATTTCAGTTCTATCGGGGTGGTCAGTTTTGTTGGTGGATGGAACCAGAGTATCCAGAGAAAACCACCGACCTGTCGCAAGTCACTGACAAACTTTATCACATAATGTTGTATTGAGCATGAGCGGGAGATTCAAACTCACAACTTGAGTGGTGATAGGCACTGATTTGCATAGGTAGTTGTAAATCCAACTACTATATGATCATGACCATGTCAGCCTCTTGCTTGAAATGGAATGAAATGAAAAACATAGATTGGGACAGAGACTTAAAAGTTATTTAAGGCATTTAATGTTGACTTGTTTTATTATAATTAAGTCAATAATGGAATCAGTATAAACTGAACATCTGTCTATTCTGTATAAAAACCTGGTCTCAAGGAAGTTCAATTTACACAGGTTTCAATTGCTGTTTTCATCAGATAAGGAAGTGAAGCATGTAATTATGAATGTACTTCAATATTTAACAAGTGGGGAAAGTGTATTACTTTTGGTTATCATAAAATGTTATATTTTATGCTGGTGGCCATATTGTAATTTGATTTACACATACCTGTGTAATCAGTGCCTTATTATATCACCACTAACGTCATGATTTCGAATCCTGCTAATGGCGAGGTGTAAGATAAGATAAGATAAGATTTTTATTTTCGAATTATCTGCCCATATGAGCATAACAATCAATATCAAATAAAGTTAATAATACAATAAACAATAATTAATAATATTAAAGAAAATATAAGGCAGTACACAGTATTGAAAATGATTCTGATTAAGTAATACTGTTACTGGGCTCGACCCAAATTTCATCCACTGTACAATGGGAGATAACTCTGATTGTACAGTGTTGGAATTCCCACCGAGCTTTGCAAATAAAAGATACTCGATACAATATTATGTGATAAAGTTTGTCAGTGACTTGTGACAGGTCGGTGGTTTTCTCCAAGTACTCCTATTTCTTCCACCAATAAAACTGTAATATTGTTGTGGAAGTGGCATTAAACACCATATCTCTAACCCAATATTTTGTGCTGAATAAGACTTCATTATGCTTAAATGTATGGTGCAAAAAGATCTATATATATATATATATAGAAAAAAACGTAAGGGTGAAGAATAACGGAATTCTCTTCAAATTTTCATATTTTACTAACCACTAGTACTTTCACTGCTTGTACAGATCTTCAGGTGGATTTGTTTATAAATAACAATACAATATATTGATGTAAGCAAACGTTTGACGTTACAATACGAAACAATAGAAATAACGGGAGTTAATATATGTTTCATAAAAAAGTAATAGTGCGGGAAATTACAAAAATTATTATTTATCATTTAACGAAGGTTTCAGAATGTTGATAAACTGTTCCTCTTTGTGTTTTCTGTAGCTATTGCTATCAACATTAACTTTATACATTGGAAATATTTTAAAAATTCCGTCAGAGCATTCCTGAAAATGTTTGTTTGCTCTTATGATAGTAAGTTCATTATGCATAGTTTGTTGTCTATGGAGTGTCATGCGGGTCCTCAATTCGTTCTACAGTGTATCATGCTTTCTGATTGGCTGAAATTTCAAATATGTTTTTCTCATGATGATGTTGATAGAATTATTCCATGGCAGTAATGTTTCTTATTTATGACCCTCTACAAAGTGTGGGTTTTAATATTAACCAGAATCCCAAGATGGTCATCAAGAGTATATAATTTTACATAGGACCCTACTGGAAATTGCTAAATATATTTTCTAATCAGAAACCACAAAACTTATTAAATCTAAACTGTATATAAATGATCATTGTGTGATAAACAGATCATTTATAACCAGGTATATGAAAATATACTTAGATGAAAGATGGAAAAGGTGGAAATTCACCAATCATATGAGGACCGTCATGGTAGTCATCGTATAGTAGTTGGATATATAACTGTCTATGCAATCAGTGCCTATCACCACTAACGTTGTGAGTTCGAATCCTGTTCAGGTGAGGTGTACTTGATACAACATTATGTGATAAAGTTTGTCAGTCACTTGTGGCAGGTTGGTGGTTTTCTCTGAGGTCTTCCACCTATAAAACTGATCGCCATGATATAACTGATATATTGTTGACAGTGGCATTAAACACCATAACCCCAACCCAATCATATGAAAACTTTATTGTTAAATTTTGTGATAAGACATTTGAAATTTTATGTTATTTTTCAATATATCTTTGTGATTACATAATTTATTATTTATTCTGCATTTTTTTTCTTCCAGAATTGAGAACTTACAGAGCAAAATTATCATTTCTTCCAATAGCTGATTCCCAGATGAAGGAAAAGGGGGAAAAGAGTAACTCTGTGCTATTTTCAAAACCTAGGCGATATACTATATTTAGTAACAATTCCAGCCAGGAAGCGTTAAGCTCTGTTTGCGATACAGGTTGTATAGGAAAGTTCAAATTTGAAAATGGTGATGATTCACAGAGAATGAGATCCCAGTCTATGCCTTCTAATATGTCAGAATACCTGTCAAAGTCCGTCACTCCTTCAGAATCTATGGTTAAAGTCGTGGAATCAAATGAGAGTTTGTTAGATGTTGAAGAAGAAGAAATAAGGAAAATGGATGATAGTGGAAATCATTCTAGTCCGAGTGGTAGCAATGTTGAAAATGGCCTCGTTGATTTTAACGTAAATTCACAAATGAATAGAATGTCTGATAGTGAATCATTTGATGAAATTATTTCTGTAATTAAAGATTCTGCAGAACCAGTCCCTTGCCCATTGTTATCTCCCTTAGATAAACCAGTCCCAAGCAACTGGGAAACAGTAGAAGGCGACTTCATTACAGCGCTAGCGATATATCTTCCATATCTAGGTCCAGACAATTTAACTTCTCCTGATTCAAGGTTAAATGATGGTTGTATAAACTTAATGGTGATCAAAGGAGGAGTATCAAAGAATGAACTTATAAGTATGTTTTTGCGGTTTTCGACAGGTGAACATATCAACTCTCCACATTGGAATGTTATAAAATGTTTGGCGTTTAGGCTGGAACCTCTGACTGAGAAAGGCAATATAATGGTGGACGGGGAACGTATAAAGTATGGACCGATTCAGGGTCAAATACTTCCTGGACTGGCCAGAATTATGGCTATGAAATAGTATATAGTATAGGAGATATTGAATAGAATTTTACAAAAATTGTCTTTCGTATATTTTAAGAGCTGTGACATTTATTTTCTATGTATAGGATGTACCTCTGCATACCATATAACTTATATTTCTGGAGAAATCTCATTATCTTTGAATATAAAAAAAAAGACTGAATGTATAGTCAAACCTGTATTAATAGGTCACCTGTGGGACAAAGACAAGTTTTATTTAAGACAAATGACCTTTTAAAAGTGGTTCAATTTATATGAAATTTTCTATGACAGGACAAGAAAAAGGTGACCTTTAAATAGAGGTGACTGTTTATTAGAGGTGACTACATGAGCAGGATTGGCTGTACACATATTTGATTAGTTGTAATTTTCAGAATTTGTTTTCTTCTAAAAATCAAGTGTGTGTGTTTTTCTATCAGTACAAACATTCCAGACCAGAAAAAAATGAAGTTATATGATATACAAAGGTATGACCATTTTTGAAATTTTTAATTATTTTGTTATTTTGAATACCATGTCATTATTGACTATCAGTATACACGTAGTATTTGTTAATAGTAAATGTTAGTACTATTTATAGATATTTATTTTTGATATGTCTCATTCTTTCAAATTGGTTTGTATGTTTATCTTCTCAAGAATGTCCATCTGTTTGTGGTTCTTGTTATGAATGAACTTGAAGGAAATGCATTCTGTAGCCGCCTATACTTGTGTGTTAATCTAGATATCGAGTGAACGGCCATGAATAAATTTGGTCAAACATCGTTGCATATGAAGTTGAACGAACCATTGATTTTACTGCAATATACAATGTATCTGAGTAGTCAAGTAATGTGAATCGACAAAATATTTAATTTTGAGCTGTCCAAGGTAAACAACTTAATTCAAGGAAACGACTTGTCAAAGAGACACATTATGCAAGGAACTGGCTTATTGAAGTTTATGATAAGAAGACTTGACTGTTTTCGCTCGGTAACTATTTGAAATAATTACGATCTGAAATTCAAAATGGTTTAATTAAGATATTAACTGGCACTTGTGTGATATTTAGGTTTGTTTCTGAATACAAATGACATTGTGTTTTGCAATTCTTCTGAAAGGAAATGTCTCTCAGCTTTTAAAGCCAAGAAATTAATTGAAGGTTTGTCATATCATTCTTGATCATAATTTGAAGGAGATATGAATGTTGGCTGGTAACTTTGGAAGAGACAGTATAAAAAGTCCACAGAGTTACTCTTGTGGAAGATTTTGGCAGCAGTAAGCAGAGATATGATTTTAAGTAGAGTTACAGACACTTTTGATGTGTTCCAGTGATTTTCCTACTCATTTGTATCTGGGGCCTGGGTCCCTTATAATTGGGAAAATTAGCACGTAAATAATGTGAATTTGGAAAAGATGGGAAGAGTAAAAACATTAATTTGGATGTCCAGTAATAGAATAGTGATCATACTGTACCAAGGTTTATGCCAACAGTAACAAATTATTATGATGAAGAAGAATGACCACAAAACAGTTCACAAAACTTACATAAATACCCTTGGTGTACCACACTGTCATAGCCTAGTAAGATATTTTACTATTTATGTCATACTTTATTTCAACCCATATGAAAAAAATGTTTCATTCCAATTTCTAATTTATTAGTCCCCTACCGACGAAGTCGAAGGGGACTTTAGGTTTGCACTCCGTCCGTCTGTCCGTTGTCCGGCAGATCAGTTTTCCGCACTTTTTTTCGTCGTGCTTGCAGATATTGATTTGATATTTGGTATATAGCTTAACCATGACAAGTTACAGATCAAGTTCGAATTTCGTTCCGGTCGAATGATTTTTGGATGAGTTATGGCCCTTGCACTTGTATTTTTTGCTCAAATTTTAAGTTTTCCGGACTTTTTTTTTTTAAGTCCTTTGATATATTGACTTCATATTTAGTATGTGGCTATATCTAGATGAGTTACCGTTTAAATTCAAATTTCATTCTTGAACTTGTATTGGGAATTTCCCCCATGAAATTGGGAAAAAAAGAGCCTTTTTCACATTGGGAATGGGGCAGATATTCGGCCCCAAATATGCAGTCGGAAAATCACTGTGTTCTATTATAATACTGTATGACTCAACAATACTTGTGTTACATTTGTATTAACATGTATTTTAGTTTTATCTAGAATGTTGTACACTGTAGGTAGGAGATTGCTTGTCATTGATTTCAGAAACATTTAATTCAAAGTTTCATCATAGACTGAGATGAACAAATGAACCATTTGCATAGAACAAAATTTGAATTCCTAAAATGCGGATTATTCCCCGTTTTTTTTTTTATTATTACTTTAGAGCTTATTTACCATCATGTTAATGTGAGTATTATTTGTTTTGTTGTTGTATCACCTGCATTGCAGAGCACACAGATAGAGTTCAGTCTTCGTCATTTGTTGCATCGTGGACGTCATGATCATATTAATATTTCCATGTTGACCACAACTCCTCGAGGTAGAATTTAATCAAACATGACCATATTCCCATGTTGACCGCCAGTCCTCGGAGTGAAATTTAATTAAACATGACCATATTCCTTGCTTACATACTGATGACTGTGTGTCCAATTGTATTATAATTGAATTTAAAAAAGTTTCTATATGCTCATCTGAATTGACTCTTTTTTTTTTAACCTGGTTATTTTACATGTTGTTGGCATACATGCTACATACATTGTTCACTATATATTAAAGACCCATAATTTTTTTGATCGTAATCCTACATTGCATTAGTGTTCAGATTGTTTTGATGCTATGATGACATTAATCGTGTGGTACATGTAGTTAGATTTATATCTGCCAGTACAATCAGTACTATTCATCACAAAAGTTATAGGGGCCATCGTATGGTAGTTGGACTTATAACTACTTATGCAATCAGTGCCTATCAATAATAATGTGAGTTCGAACCCCGCTTAGGCAAGGTGTACTCGATACAACATTATGTGATAAAATTTGTCAGTGATTTGCGGCAGGTCGATGGTTTTCTCCAGTTTCCTCCACCAATAAAATTGATTGTCACGATATAGCTGAAATATTATTGAAAGTGGCATTAAACACCATAACCCTAACCCCTAAAGTTATAAGCTTAATTCCTGCCTTTGGTGACTTGTATTTGATACAACTTTATGTTGTAAGTTTGTAAATTACTTTAAGTAGCTCACTGATTTTCTCTGGGTACTTTCGTTTCCTCCACCTATAAAAAATAACTTATTGTTGAAATGGGCATTGAACAGCCATGGCCAAAGCCAACTCTGAAATAAAAAAAACCCAACTCTGAAATAGTTTCTGTCTTGTTTATAATACATTTCTTTAATGCTCTCTGTATATGCAGTGGTGATTTGCAAGAAATATATCACAAGGGGCCAGATAAATGTTTATATTAGAACAATTTTAAATATTTTTATTTCTATTTATTCTTTTTAAAAAGCCATATTTGTAGATAATGTATGCATTGATTTGTATTAATTTGAATAACTATGAAAAACACTATTAACTTTGATCAAGTTAAGCAAGGGAGGTAACTGGGGTACCAATTTATTATCAACACTATTGAGTTATCTTTCTTTTAATGAAGTTAGGCAAGGGAGATAACTGTAGTATCATTTATTATCAACACTATTGTGTTATCTTCCCTTTATTCATGTTAGGCAAGGGAGATAAGTTACTAATGTTTTTCATGGTGGTAATGTAATCTTTGATGACAAACATGACTTTTTTATATAAAATGTATGAAAGAAAAGGTTTGAAAAAAAAAAAATAGAAAAATTGTACATATATTATGACCTATGATTTTAAGACAACAATGGACCAGTCAAGAAATGTAATTCTCATTTGTGGAATGACATCACATTATGTGATTGACCAATAAATGATTAGCATTTTTGATTTAAAAAAATCAGATCTATATCTATTGTTGTTGTTGTGTTGACTAAGAATTGTTTTATTACCATATCATTTGTAAAATATTGTGAGATTAGACAGCAAGGTCATATAATATATGATATAGATGTGATTGAAATCCTTATGAAATAAATTGTATACTTTGGGTATACATGTACATGTACACATGTGAACTTTTATACATGTACAAATGTGTACTTTTACACATGTACAAATGTGTACTTTTACAAATATGTACAACTGTGTACTTTTACAAATGTGTACTTTTATACATTTGAAAACAGTCAAATAGTTAACTCTCTGACTTATAATATATACTATTATTGATTTGTTTTGCGAGAATGGATATCTAGGTCATGTTAGAAATCAACTATAATATGTTTTTGTCACACTTGTCACCTGGTAACAGATATTCTAATGTCGTTTTTTAATATTCCTGGTTTGTGATAGGACAATGCTGTAATTTATGATCAACACAATTGAGTTATCTTTCCTTTAATGAAGTTTGGCAAGGGAGATAACTGTTGTATCAATTTATTTTCAACAATATGATGTTATCTTCCCTTTATTCAAGTTAGGCAAGAGAGATAAGTTACTAAGGTTTTCCATGGTGATAATGTGATCTTTGATGACAAACATGACTTTTTTATATAAAATGTATGAAAGAAAAGGTTTGAAAAAAAAAAAAAATAGAAAAATTGTACATATATTATGACCTATGATTTTAAGACAACAATGGACCAGTCAAGAAATGTAATTCTCATTTGTGGAATGACATCACATTATGTGATTGACCAATAAATGATTAGCATTTTTTATTTAAAAAAATCAGATCTATATCTATTGTTGTTGTTGTGTTGACTAAGAATTGTTTTATTACCATATCATATGTAAAATATTGTGAGATTAGACAGCAAGGTCATATAATATATGATATAGATGTGATTGAAATCCTTATGAAATAAATTGTATACTTTGGGTATGCATGTACATGTACAAATGTGTACTTTTACACATGTACAAATGTATACTTTTACACATGTACAAATGTGTACAAATGTGTACTTTTATGCATTTGAAAACAGTCAAATAGTTAACTCTCTGACTTATAATATATACTATCATTGATTTGTTTGGCGAGAATGGATATCTAGGTCATGTTAGAAATCAACTATAATATGTTTGTGTCACACTTGTCACCTGGTAACAGATATTCTAATGTCGTTTTTTAATATTCCTGGTTTGTGATAGGACAATGCTGTAATTTATTATCAACACAATTGAGTTATCTTTCCTTTAATGAAGTTTGGCAAGGGAGATAACTGTTGTATCAATTCATTTTCAACAATATGATGTTACCTTCCCTTTATTCATGTTAGGCAAGGGAGATAAGTTACTAATGTTTCCCATGGTGGTAATGTAATCTATGATGACAAACATGACTTTTTTATATAAAATGTATGAAAGAAAAGGTTTGAAAAAAAAAATAATCTGAGAAATTGTACATATATTATGACCTATGATTTTAAGACAACAATGGACCAGTCCAGAAATATAATTCTCATTTGCGGAATGACATCACATTATGTGATTGACCAATAAATGATTATATTTTAATTTGAAGAAAATCATATCTATATCCATTGTTGCTGTTGTTGTTGACTAAGAATTGTTTTATTACCATATCATTTGTAAAATATCGTGAGATTAGATTGCAAGGTCATATATAGATGTGATTGAAATCCTTACGAACCAAATTGTATACTTTAGGTATACATGTACACATGTGAACTTTTATACATGTACAAATGTGTACTTTTACACATGTACAAATGTATACTTTTACACATGTACAAATGTGTACTTTTACAAATGTGTACAAATGTGTACTTTTACACATTTGAAAACAGTCAAGTGGTTTAATTCTAACATATAAATATATACTATCTATTTGGTTTGCGAGAATGGATATCTGAGAGAAATATTGTATCAAAGGTTAAGCCTAAGATGTGATGAGAAGTCCAGTTCTAGTTAAACATAAGAATAGTATGTTTATCAAAGATTTGTCAAAGTGATATCAGTGATATAAATTTCACATCATGTTAGAAATCAATGATATATGTTTGTATCACACTTGTTGCCTGGTAACAGATATTATTGTGTGTTGTATCACACTTGTTGCCTGGTAACATATATTATTGTGTGTTGTATCACACTTGTTGCCTGGTAACATATATTATTGTGTGTATAAGATCAAAGGGACAATTTGCAAATCATCGATAATCGATAATAATTCTTCCACTACTTTGACATGAAAAGCTGTTCTTGTTATTTTGTGGTTGACATGTGCATGTTACATACTGGTACTATTTTTTTACCTACTAGCTGTTGTGGCAGGTGATTGTATGGGTAGGTAGATTTATATCTACCTAGTCAGTCAGTGCCTATCACCATTAAAGTTATATAAGTTTTATTCCCACCATTGATGAGGTGTTAACTGCATATAACTTTATGTAAGAAAGTTTATCAGTCACTTGTAGTAGATCAGTGGTTTTGTCTAGATCTATATACTCTGGTATCTTCCACTGATAAAATAGACCCTCACTAAATATTGTTGAAAGTGGCATTAACAAAGATATAAAACTAACCAACTTACAACATGTATTTATGCAATATTTTTCTTAAGCATGAAGAAATTTAAGTAATATATGATGACAGGTTATTTAGAGACAAGATTTTCAAGTATTCCCTGAGATATTCAGTGAGAGATATTGAAAGCTAAAAACTTTTATTTTGGCACAGTTAACTGGTACCCATGTGTTTTCTCTAGCATACCATATCTACAAGATATACAGGCATGCATAAATGCATTCAAGTATTCCAATGCCACGATATAGCTGAAATACTGTTAAAGTTGGCATTAAACACTAATCAATCATGAAAGTATTCCATAATACTGATCCATGGCTGACCATCTTAATTTATTATCAAGAACATTCCAAAACAGGTTGTAAGTTTTCATAGGTATCACAAAGTAAAATGGCTACTGAAGGTATTATTTAGTACTTTTTGTATGTAAAATTTGACTGATACATCTTTGCAACGAAAGTTATGCAATGACACAGTTTGATATTTATCACTTATAGACTGTGATATTTTTTTAGTAATGTTTGTGTAAAGATATATACTTAAGAAAAACATCGTATAATTTATAAAAAAATATATATATTACAATGAAGATGTTTTATATACTGTATTATCAATGTCAAGACAAAACATTTGTTTATTTATTTAATGATCTCAAAGAACTTTAAAATATAAAATATAAGAAGATGCAGGCATCTGTATACCGGTAATTCTTTATTTTGCATAGATGATGCAGGCATCTGTGTAACTGGTAATTCTTTATTTTGCATAGATGATGCAGGCATCTGTATAACCGGTAATTCTTTATTTTGCATAGATGATGCAGGCATCTGTGTAACTGGTAATTCTTTATTTTATATAGATGATGCAGGCATCTGTATAACCGGTAATTCTTTATTTTGCGACTATCTAACGGTATATTTACCTGCTGTAACTAGTAAAATATCTACCACATGCCATATGATACCAATTCAAGAAATTGTATAATATTGAAAAATATATCTATACAGGGAACATTTACCGTATATAATATGATTTTATTGTAATAATTGTATTTATCCAGAATAAATATATTTTAATCCTCATTAAAAAAGGGAAAAGTTACAAGTGGACAAAACATGTAATTTGGGCTACCTCTTTTTTAAATCTTGTATGATGTTTGTGTGCTTTCTCTTATGGTTCAGGGCCCATCGTGGCTGTGATCGTATGATAGTTGGATTTACAACTACCTATGCAATCAGTGCCTATCACCAGTGATGTTGTGGGTTCGAATCTCGATCAGGGTGAGGTGTACAACATTATGTGATAAAGTTTGTCAGTGACTTGCGACAGGTCGGTGGTTTTCTCCGGGTAGTAGTCCTACTATATAAATTCTTGATATTATGTACTAAAAATGTAATTATAAATCAAAACAAAATTAAGTTTAGTTTTGTGGCTTAGAGAATAGTGGAGTTAGAGGTTATTTTGTAGCATAGTTAGATTTTCCAATGAACCTGTATTTTCAGTGTGACGATGGTGTGTAGAAACCAGTCTATACATCACATAAGTAAAGCCACATGTCTATCAATCTAGAAAATTTAGTTAGTCTTATATTTGTATCTCATTTTTAGCTAAANCTAAATAAAAATAGGATAGGTAGGTAGGGAATTTTTTTTTTTTTTCAAAATATTTTTGCATTAAGTTAATGGGGAAGTGCTTAAGCCAAAATGACCATAAAAATGTTAGGGTAGGCATTTTTGAGAGCAAAGAAATGGGGTAGGTAGGGAAACCCTAAACACACATATTTCTATTTTTGGCCTAAGTGCCCTGCATAACTTATGCAGTAAAACCTGTCTTATGTGACCTTTGAAGGGAACATTGAAATAGTGTTACTTAAGACAGGTGGTCGCTAAATACAAGTTTAATTAATATGTCATGCACTGTGAAGAAAAATTGAAATTAAGGTCACAAGATACAAGTTATTGTTTAATAGAGGTGGTCACCTTTCAAGGGAACATTGAAAGCTAAATACAAGTTTAATTAATATGTCATGCACTATGAAGAAAAATTGAAATTAAGGTCACAAGATACAAGTTATTGTTTAATAGAGGTGGTCACCTTTCAAGGGAACATTGACATATTGTCAGGTATGTCAGGTAGCCACTAAATACAAAGTTAATTAATATGACATGCACTATTAAGGATTATTAAAATTAAGGTAAAAAATTACAAGTTATTGTTTAATAGAGGTGGTCACTAAAGTATGTTTGACTGTATATCACATTTTATAATATCTATTTTTAATACAGAATTTGTTTTTTTCTTCAAATAAGACAAGATTGTCACTTGTATGTAATATTTGGATCAAGTATCTATTACTTATATTGATCTTCCAATGAACAAACTTACACTGTACTTAACTGATTATTTATTACTGCCAAATATGGTAGTGAGTAAGTGTGTAATATTTGTTTATGTTTATTGATATTGTGTATATTTATTTGTATTTTGTGTATTGCTCAAGTAAATGTACTCATTTTTCAGAAAAATTATTATTATTTAAAAAAAATAAAAATAGTCCTACTATATAAATTCTTGATATTATGTACTAAAAATGTAATTATAAATCAAATCAAAATTAAGTTTAGTTTTGTGGCTTAGAGAATAGTTTAAATGGAGTTAGAGGTTATTTTGTAGCATAGTTAGATTTTCCAATGAACCTGTATTTACAGTGTGACGATGGTGTGTAGAAACCAGTCTATACATCACATAAGTAAAGCCACATGTCTATCAATCTAGAAAATTTAGTTAGTCTTATATTTGTATCTCATTTTTAGCTAAAGAAAAAACCAGCAGGTTTTCCTTAATTCCACAAAGAAGCTATTCCTGATGAACTATAATTCACAAGGACAAAACTTTCAAACTTGTTGGTAGTTTTATCTCCAAAATGTCAATAGCAACAAGTACATTGTCTCTGCTTTTTTGCGACAGGTTGGAACGTTTTTGCGTATTTGTCTATTGCAGCTTCAGTGGCATTTTCTGTAGGAATCAAATTATTTTAATAGATATTTTTGAAGTGGCAATTGCATGACAGCATGTTTGCAGATGCTTTACATACATGTACTCACAGAGCATGTGCTTTTTTTGGTTTTAATAACAGCAATGCCATCTTTTTTAGTTGTAATAGAAATATTGCATGACTTTGAGGCCATTGTGGCCGTGATCGTATGGTAGTTGGATTTACAACTACCTATGCATTCAGTGCCTATCACCACTGATGCTGTGAATTCCAATCTTGATTAGGGTGAGGTGTACAACATTATGTGATAAAATTTGTCAGTGACTTGCGGCAGATTGTTGGTTTTCTCCGGATCCTCCGATTTCCTCCACCAATAAAACTGACTGCCATGATATAACTGAAATATTGTTGAAAGTGGCGTTAAATACCATCAAACAAACAAACAAAACATTTTACTGGTACAATATATGTATCAATAAACAATAATCGCTGCATTCACCCTATTCATTTCAATGTATGCTATTTCCATTGTGAATGTTGTTGGCAAACAATTCTGTGGTTTCAGTGAATAATAAAGGACGAAGTCCTTTTAACTACCTATATGATTTTTCATAGAGTATTGATAGCCCAAAAATCTGTTCACCGGAAGTTTAAAAAAATAGATCAGTTGATATTTAGAAACGCAAAAGAAATATATTTCAATGAAAAATTCCCAATTCTTTAATTATTTACTCTATACAAAATCAAAATAAACTTGAAATAAAATTATAATTAAAAAATCTCTATCTACGAGATTCTCGGCAGAAGAGCATGTAGGTTAAATGAACGGAACAGCCATGTTGTTGTTGTTGTTGTAAGTAAATTCCTCCGTTGACTCGGAGCACCCTGCAATCACAGGTACATTTTGTAAATGTCACTATTGGTGGTGGTACAATCCAGCCAAATAAAAAATAAAAATAAAAAAACTTTAAAAATTACTTTAAAAAAAAATACATTCCCTTCTCATTCCTCCCTCTAAACATTATAGGATTTCGTCCTTGAAACAGGTTGTGCCTGTCACATATTAATTTGTAAATATGTTAAGTGAGGGAAAACTGACTGCACACATTTACGTGGATTTGGTAATAGTCAGGACATGCATGCCAACCTGTATTTACATGTACCGATAATTTGAAGTTTTCAGAAAAGAGAAGAAATATTCTGAAAAGTCCTTGTCAATAAATTTCCATTCAAAAAAAAAAAATTGTTGTTGAAAATTTGCTTCTTGGCCGATCCTATTTCTGAAATATAGCAAATAAAATTGTTTCCTTAAATTTCCACTATAGTAGGGAAATATTAACTGAATTAACATATCAACTGAGATTTAATGGAATGTTTGATATCACAAGAAAGCTATAATTTTTAAGGAAAGTCTTTTTAAAACAAAATTAAATTGGTGTTAAAAACCAAAACCCTATCACCTCCTAAAACAAAATTATTCAGATGTAGAGCAACCTTGTGTTTATAATTCACAGCTTGTTTTTTCATGTATACATAATAAAATATTCTATTGATGTGTTTTAATTTGCATAAATATTTGCCATTCTTGTTGTTTCAGGTAGTTAATTTTTTTTTTTGGTGATATAATACATATTAAACATTAAACAAATTTTTACCAATGAATCATCAGACATTTTCTTGATTGAAAATAAATTGTCATGTTGGTTTTGATAAACAAATATATATTGTATTCTTGTAAATTTAAAAAAGACAATTTTAATTCGTTCTTTTTTGTTTAATATTTGTATGTAAAATGTAGCTTTTGTCTTATGTTTATTTATATCTTGATGTTGTTTGAACACTTTTATAAAAAAAAATACTTTTTTTGTGATAAATATGGTAATTATTTTCTATAGTATTATGTATGTGTATATTATAGTGATTATTTTCTAATTATGTATGTATATATTATTGTGTATCAGTAACTACCCAGATATTTAGTCGACCAAGTTCAGGGGACATAATAGATGATTTCAATGTTGTAATCAGGGCCAGATGATCCTATAGGCTAATATAAGTTGCAGCCTAGGGCCCCCAGGCTTGGGGCCCTGCTAAAAAAAATTTCAAATATAGAATTTGTTTTTTGCAATAAGCTTACTTCAAGCTATGTAAATGTTGCAAAAATATATCATGAGTAAAAAATATTCAAGATCGGTGTAGGCAAGTTAGAAGGTGGCTCCGTCTGAGGAGGGGGAACCATAATTTTATTAGCCTAGGGGACCCAAAAGGTTATAATCTGGTCCTGGTTGTAATATTAGTACATCCAGGCTAACAGTTGTACAAGCCTGTCAGTGTAAAATTCATCTTGCAACAGTCAAACCTATCTTATTTGACCTTCCAAATATGGAACATTGAAATAAGGTCACACAAGACAGGTGGTTGCTAAATACAGGTTTAATATTAATATGAAATACTCTGTGAAGGGAAATCAAAATTAAGGTCACACACTACAAGTTATTGCTTAATAGAGGTGGTCACTAAAGCAGGTTTGACTGTAGCTTAGTTTTGATGAATTTCCCAAATTAAAATGCATTCAACTTGATAAAATTTTGCATGCATTCGTAACATTTTATTAATCCCCAAATACATGCATATTTAATGTGCGGATGAATACAAGGTATATATTGGTACACAGTAATCAGAATAATTATCATTGTAAGTTTAAAGGTCAACACTATTTTTTGTATCCATCGTGATTTTGAATATCATCGTGTATTTTCTTGTCATCATTTCTAACCAACCTCTTTTTTTGGGGGGTTCGTAGTGAGCTGAAGTACCCAATTGGAATTAATAAAGAGAGAAAAAAAGTCACAATAACGACTCAATGCTATTTCATCTATCTAATAGTTATAAATTTAAATGATGAATATGATGTATCATCTTAATATTTAACAGGTTTTTATCATGTTTCACAACAAAGAAATCAAAAATGTGTTTCATATTTCACAGATTTTTTTTTTATTCTCACAAAAAACACATTTGATAAAATTTGAAGTACAATATAATCTTCCATTAGTTGTCTGTATAAGGTGAAAACATATCTTTTTTTTTTTCATTATGTAGGTCTTGTGTTTATTTATTATTGTAAATAAAATGTACATGTACTTTTCAATTAATCAGTCACTACCAAAAAAAGCCATAGATTGTCTCCCCTTCTTTTTTCCTGGTGATTATTAGCAGCTCAAGATCTATTTAATTGTTATTATTTATTTTTTTATTATTACAAACAGTAACGTTTTTGCTATTATTCTATGAAAGGTTAATATATACTGGTATATATATATATATATATATGTCTACTATCTATGAAAATATGTGTGATGTTGGGTCTGTGGATCATGACTGGTTCATAGATCTTCCCTAACCCTACCCCCCCCCTTTTATTATATTTATATATAGTCAAACCTGTCTTATGTGACCTTCCAAAGGAACATTGAAATAAGGTCACACATGAGAGGTGGTCGCTAAATACAGGTTTAATTTTATGAAATGCACTGTGAAGGGGAATCAAAAATTAACGTCACACAATACAAGTTATTGCTTAATAGAGGTGGTCACTATAGCAGGTTTGACTGTATATAAATATAATCCACCCCACGCACCCAAAAATTCTTTTCAGGGTAAATTTCTGTGGCTGATATACGGGTAATGCATGGCCTTTCACAGCAAATGTAAATATAATCCTTCTCTGACAGGACAAAGCATAAAAATCAAGGATGTCTTTATGATAGGAGAGAGAATAACATAAAAAAAATTGCTCAATATTAGTCTATAATATTTAAGACTAAATAAATGTTTTTTTTTTGTGTGTGTGAAAATCTATATATACATATTTATTAATACTTCAAACAATTTGATTGTATTTAAGGGGTGTACATTCATATTACATTTTAAAATAAGAAGTTAAACAGTAATGGTTGATATTATAATGTAATATGTCCACCAATGTATCTTTTTATCATATTCTTCAGTCCTCTAATTCTTGGAGGACTATGGTAGTCTCTCTCTCTTGTAAGGTCTCTCCCACCAAAGACCACCCCTCTTATCAGGCCATATTTCAGATGCACTGGGATAGTAAAATACTACAAAATTGTTCCCCTTAAGAGTGGCCACCTTCTTATAAAGGCCACTCTTTCCTTGCAGACGTAGTAGCCTGATAAGAGAGGAAGCACTGAATTTTAAAAGTACAGCTAAAAAGGGAGATAATTCCACTGAAGAAGCCAATATTATTATTTTTTAAATCTGTAGACAAAAATTTAAGAAGGTACTAAATGTATGCTCTCTCGTAAACACAGATATTACAAAAATGTTAAAGTCAGTGCTAGCTATTATTTATATA
The DNA here is from genome assembly GCA_002080005.1 of Gigantidas platifrons. NCBI lineage: Eukaryota > Metazoa > Mollusca > Bivalvia > Mytilida > Modiolidae > Gigantidas > Gigantidas platifrons. Next base: position 1,105,990 of record MJUT01054663.1, read on the forward strand.
ATTTTGTTATATTTATTTGTAAATTATATTTGTTTGATTGCAGATGTGCTAATTAATTTAAATATTTGTGTAGACATTAAAACATTGCTTTTTACACTGAATCAGTTTTGTTTTAAATTTATCATCTTGTTTCTTGAATAATTGAAATAAAGAAATTTGGTTTGTTTCTTTTGATAAAAAAAAGTCAGCAAAGATGCTTAGTGGAAATTGCAGTATAGTACATTCCAAACAGCAAAGTATGAGATTTAAGAAAAAATCTCCAACAAAACAAAATTGTATATTTGTGTTATATTATACATACAGAAATATTCTCTTACAGTTACATGTAAAAAAATATAGACATATGAAATCATAAACACAGGACTTGCATTACACAGAACAATAAATTAAAATTGTAAACATGACATGTACAGTACACAGAACATTAAATTAAAATTGTAAACATGAGATGTACAGTACACAGAACACTCAAATGTAACACATTTGAAACACGATCATATACATTATGTACAATGCCAATTTCATTAAAATCAGATCTATAAATCTAACCTTTCATCCAGGTAAACAAGGGTTATGGTTTTTAACGCCACTTTCAACAGTATTTCAGTTATATCGTGGCTGTCAGTTTTATTGGTGGAGAAAACTGGAGAAAACCACCAACTTGTCGCAAATCACTTGACAAAATTTATCACATAATGTTGTATCAAGTACATCTCATCATAGAACTCACAACATTAGTGGTGATCGGCACTGATTTGTAAACAAGTATTCTTTTGGACTTTTCCTTTGCTGTTTCTAACCAAACCAAATGACAAGATTTTGCCACCATCATTTTCATTGGTTAATATTGAATTCATCTGCACTTAAGTTTCAATCAAGTTGTATCAGATTATGGAATATTTAAGAAATAAATCATGGAAGCCAGAATGTGCTTTGAGTTTTAACATGGGTTGGTGGATATTATTTTATCTGGAGCCAGAGGCGAGGGATAAAATTGAATAATATCCGCCAACCCATGTTAAAACTGATTTATTTCAATTCTGATATGTCTAAGAGTACAAATACCTTAGTATACTTTGATTGGAAGACAGCAATTTATATTTACATTTGCGGAAAATGTCACACACAATTTATGCTGCCAAATTCGAGCAGATGATAATTCATCAACATGTATATCTACGACGGAAAAGTCAGTCACATTCACCGGCGCATGTGCGAATGAATTTATACCATTGATAAATTGCTCGTTTGTCTAGAAAGCAAAAGAAGGACATCATGTTAGAATAACATACAATTTTAATCAAAGTTTTAAAAATAAAGACTTATAACAACAAACATGGGCAGTGTATTTCTGAAACATGAGATTGGAGACTGCACAACACCTTTACAAAATTACTGTCATTTCAGAAACACGAGATTGAAGAATGTACAACACCATACCAAAAAATTTGATATTGCAGAATACACAACACCAGGCCAAAAGTACCTTAAATTCAGAAATTCTAGATTGGAGATACATGTATATTAAATTCAGAAACATAAGATTGAAGAATACACATCACACCACTAGATTTTAGAATACATACAAAATGTAACATGTAACCACATCATGAACTGTTACCATAATGCAGATACATGTACCTGATATTGCTGAGTTAACAGCACACTATTAGACTACTGCATGTTGAACACCTTGTACCATATACAGTCAAACCTGTATTGGGAAGTCACATTTGGGACAAAGACAAAGTGGCCTTATAAGACAGGTGACATCTAAAAAGAGGTTCAATTCATATGGAATTTTCTATTACAGGACAAGAAAAAGATGACTTTTAATATAGGTGACTGCTTAATAGGGGTGACTGCATAGGCAGTTTTCACTGTATATTAATTTAGGTTGATTTTAACAACCAACATTATGTACAATAAAAACAATATAAATATCTAATGGAAATAATAATACAATATAGAAAGAGGTTATCCCGACCATTCGTCTTTCAACTTGTATATTGGTCTGTTAATAAAATCATATTGTAGTTAAAAATACATTTCCTATTCAATCAATGGCTGTCACCACTAAAGTTTAGAGTTAAGTTTTCGGACATTGGATGTGAATTGTAGTCGATACAACTTTATGTGATAAGTTTGTCGGCTTTGACTTTACAACTGACATTTAGCCCACAACATATGATATAACTGATATAACTGATATAACTGAAATAACTGATATAACTGATATAACTGATATAACTGATATAACTGAAATATTATTATATTGAATAAAAAGGTAGATATCTAATTTAGTGTTCACATCACGTTTCTGGAATAACCTTCATCAGGAATACTCGGCCAAAACTGGTGAGCCAAATAAATTAAAGTCCTTGGAAGCAAGATAACCAAAGGCCTAAACAGGAGAGCTTAAATCAGCTAAGGTTACATATGACTGAGATAACCAAAGGCCTACACAGGACAGCTTAATCAGCTATGGTTACCTATGACTGACATAACCAAAGGCCTAAACAGGAGAGCTTAAATCAGCTAAGGTTACCTATGACTGAGATAACCAAAGGTCTAAACAGGACAGCTTAATCAGCAATGGTTACCTATGACTGAGATAACCAAAGGTCTAAACAGGATAGCTTAAATCAGCTATGGTTACCTATGACTGAGATAACCAAAGGCCTAAACAGGATAGCTTAAATCAGCTAAGGTTAAATATGACTGAGATAACCAAAGGCCTACACAGGATAGCTTAATCAGCTAAGGTTACCTATGACTGAGATAACCAAAGGCCTACACAGGATAGCTTACATCAGCTAAGGTTACCTATGACTGAGATAACCAAAGGCCTAAACAGGAGAGCTTAAATCAGCTATGGTTACCTATGACTGAGATAACTAAAGGTCTAAACAGGATAGCTTAAATCAGCTATGGTTACCTATAACTGAGATAACCAAAGGTCTAAACAGGATAGCTTAAATCAGCTACGGTTACCTATGACTGAGATAACCAAAGGTCTAAACAGGATAGCTTAAATCAGCTAAGGTTACCTATGACTGAGATAACCAAAGGTCTAAACAGGATTTCCTAAATCAGCTAAGGTTACCTATGACTGAGATAACCAAAGGCCTACACAGGACAGCTTAATCAGCTATGGTTACCTATGACTGAGATAACCAAAGGCCTAAACAGGATAGTATAAATCAGCTATGGTTACCTATGACTGAGATAACCAAAGGTCTAAACAGGATATCCTAAATCAGCTAAGGTTACCTATGACTGAGATAACCAAAGGTATAAACAGGATAGCTTAAATCAGCTATGGTTACCTATGACTGAGATAACCAAAGGCCTAAGCAGGATAGCTTAAATCAGCTATGGTTACCTATGACTGAGATAACCAAAGGTCTAAACAGGATATCCTAAATCAGGTAAGGTTACCTATGACTGAGATAACCAAAGGTCTAAACATGATATCCTAAATCAGCTAAGGTTACCTATGACTGAGATAACCAAAGGCCTACACAGGACAGCTTAATCAGCTATAGTTACCTATGACTGAGATAACCAAAGGCCTAAACAGAATAGTTTAAATCAGCTATGGTTACCTATGACTGAGATAACCAAAGGTCTAAACAGGATATCCTAAATCAGCTAAGGTTACCTATGACTGAGATAACCAAAGGTCTAAACAGGATAGCTTAAATCAGCTATGGTTACCTATGACTGAGATAACCAAAGGCCTAAGCAGGATAGCTTAAATCAGCTATGGTTACCTATGACTGAGATAACCAAAGGTCTAAACAGGATATCCTAAATCAGATAAGGTTACCTATGACTGAGATAACCAAAGGTCTAAACAGGATATCCTAAATCAGCTAAGGTTACCTATGACTGAGATAACCAAAGGCCTACACAGGACAGCTTAATCAGCTATGGTTACCTATGACTGAGATAACCAAAGGTCTAAACAGGATATCCTAAATCAGGTAAGGTTACATATGACTGAGATAACCAAAGGTATAAACAGGATAGCTTAATTCAGCTATGGTTACATATGACTGAGATAACCAAAGGCCTAAGCAGGATAGCTTAAATCAGCTATGGTTACCTATGACAGATAACCAACGACCTAAACAGGATAGTTTAAATCAGCTATGGTTACCTATGACTGAGAAAGCCAAAGGTCTAAACAGGATATCCTAAATCAGCTATGGTTACCTATGACTGAGATAACCAAAGGTCTAAACAGGATAGCTTAAATCAGCTAAGGTTACCTATGACTGAGATAACCAAAGGTCTAAACAGGATAGCTTAAATCAGCTAAGGTTACCTATGACTGAGATAACCAAAGGTCTAAACGGGATAGATTAAATCAGCTATGGTTACCTATGACTGAGATAACCAAAGGCCTAAACAGGATAGCTTAAATCAGCTAAGGTTACCTATGACTGAGATAACCAAAGGTCTAAACAGGATAGCTTAAATGAGCTAAGGTTACCTATGACTGAGATAACCAAAGGTCTAAACAGGATAGCTTAAATCAGCTATGGTTACATACGACTGAGATAACCAAAGGCCTAAACAGGATAACTTAAATCAGCTATGGTTACCTATGACTGAGATAACCAAAGACCTACACAGGATAGCTTAAATCAGCTAAGGTTACCTATGACTGAGATAACCAAAGGCCTACACAGGATAACTTAAATCAGCTATGGTTACCTATGACTGAGATAACCAAAGGCTTAAACAGGAGAGCTTAAATCAGCTAAGGTTACCTATGACTGAGATAACCAAAGGCCTAAATAGGAGAACTTAAATCAGCTAAGGTTACCTATGACTGAGATAACCAAAGGTCTAAACAGGATAGCTTAAATCAGCTAAGGTTACCTATGACTGAGATAACCAACGGCCTAAACAGGAGAGCTTAAATCAGGTAAGGTTACCTATGACTGAGATAACCAAAGGCCTAAACATGATAGCTTAAATCAGCTAAGGTTACCTATGACTGAGATAACCAAAGGCCTAAATAGGAGACATTAAATCAGCTAAGGTTACCTATGACTGAGATAACCAAAGGTCTACACAGGATAGCTTAAATCAGCTAAGGTTACCTATGACTGAGATAACCAAAGGTCTAAACAGGATAGCTTAAATCAGCTAAGGTTACCTATGACTAAGATAACCAAAGGTCTAAACAGGATAGCTTAAATCAGCTAAGGTTACCTATGACTGATATAATCAAAGGCCTACACAGGATATCCTAAATCAGCTAAGGTTACCTATGATTGAGATAACCAAAGGTCTAAACTGGATAGCTTAAATCAGCTAAGGTTATCTATGACATGAGATAACCAAGGGCCTAAACAGGATAGCTTAAATCAGATAAGGTTACCTATGACTGAGATAACCAAAGGTCTAAACAGGATAGCTTAAATCAACTAAGGTTACCTATGACTGAGATAACGAAGGGCCTAAACAGGATAGCTTAAATCAGCTAAGGTTACCTATGACTGAGATAACCAAAGGCCTAAACAGGATAACTTAAATCAGCAATGGTTACCTATGACTGAGATAACCAAAGGTCTAAACAGGATAGCTTAGATCAGCTAAAATTACCTATGACTGAGATAACCAAAGGCCTAAACAGGATAGCTTAAATCAGCTACGGTTACCTATGACTGTGATAACCAAAGGCCTAAACAGGAGAGCTTAAATCAACTAAGGTTACCTATGACTGAGATAACCAAAGGCCTACACAGGATAGCTTAAATCAGCTAAGGTTACCTATGACTGAGATAACCAAGGGCCTACACAGGATAGCTTAAATCAGCTAAGGTTACCTATGACTGAGATAACTAAAGGCCTAAACAGGATAGCTTAAATCAGCTACGGTTACCTATGACTGAGATAACCAAAGGTCTAAACAGGATAGCTTAAATCAGCTAAGGTTACCTATGACTGAGATAACCAAAGGTCTAAACAGGATAGCTTAAATCAGCTAAGGTTATCTATGACTGATATAACCAAAGGCCTACACAGGATATCCTAAATCAGCTAAGGTTACCTATGATTGAGATAACCAAAGGTCTAAACAGGATAGCTTAAATCAGCTAAGGTTACCTATGACATGAGATAACCAAGGGCCTAAACAGGATAGCTTAAATCAGCTAAGGTTACCTATGACTGAGATAACCAAAGGCCTACATAGGATAGCTTAAATCAGCTAAGGTTACATATGAATGAGATAACCAAAGGTCTAAACAGGATAGCTTAAATCAGCTAAGGTTACCTATGACTGAGATAACCAAGGGCCTAAACAGGATAGCTTAAATCAGCTAAGGTTACCTATGAATGAGATAACCAAAGGCCCAAACAGGGTAACTTAAATCAGCTATGGTTACCTATGACTGAGATAACCAAAGGCC
>MJUT01054663.1:1112791-1140020 GCA_002080005.1 Gigantidas platifrons
CTAAACAGGATAACTTAAATCAGCTAAGGTTACCTATGACTGAGATAACCAAAGGCCTAAACAGGAGAGCTTAAATCAGCTACGGTTACCTATGACTAAGATAACCAAAGGCCTACACAGGATAACTTAAATCAGCTAAGGTTACCTATGACTGAGATAACCAATGGTCTAAACAGGATAGCTTAAATCAGCTAAGGTTACCTATAACTGAGATAACCAAAGGCCTAAACAGGATAGCTTAAATCAGCTAATGTTATCTATGACTGAGATAACCAAAGGTCTAAACAGGAGAGCTTAAATCAGCTAAGGTTACCTATGACTGAGATAACCAAAGGTCTAAACAGGATAGCTTAAATCAACTAAGGTTACATATGACTGAGATAACCAAAGGCCTAAACAGGATAGCTTAAATCAGCTATGGTTACCTATGACTGAGATAACCAAAGGTCTAAACAGGATAGCTTAAATCAGCTAAGGTTACCTATGACAGATAACCAAAGGTCTAAACAGGATAGCTTAAATCAACTAAGGTTACCTATGACTGAGATAACCAAAGGTCTAAACAGGAGAGCTTAAATCAGCTATGGTTACCTATGACTGAGATAACCAAAGGTCTACACAGGATATCTTAAATCAGCTAAGGTTACCTATGACTGAGATAACCAAAGGTCTACACAGGATATCTTAAATCAACTAAGGTTACCTATGACTGAGATAACCAAAGGTATACACAGGATATCTTAAATCAACTAAGGTTACCTATGACTGAGATAACCAAAGGTCTAAACAGGATAGCTTAAATCAGCTAAGGTTACCTATGACTGAGATAACCAAAGGCCTAAACAGGAGAGCTTAAATCAGCGAAGGTTACCTATGACTGAGATAACCAAAGGCCTAAACAGGAGAGCTTAAATCAGCTAAGGTTACCTATGACTGAGATAACCAAAGGCCTACACAGGATAGCTTAAATCAGTTAAGGTTGCCTATGACTGAGATAACCAAAGGCCTAAATAGGAGAGCTTAAATCAGCTAAGGTTACCTATGACTGAGATAACCAAAGGTCTAAACAGGATAGCTTAAATCAGCTAAGGTTACCTATGACTGAGATAACCAAAGGCCTAAACAGGAGAGCTTACATCAGCTAAGGTTACATATGACTGAGATAACCAAAGGCCTAAACAGGAGAGCTTAAATCAGGTAAGGTTACCTATGACTGAGATAACCAAAGGCATAAACAGGAGAGCTTAAATCAGCTAAGGTTACCTATGACTGAGATAACCAAAGGCCTACACAGAATAGCTTAAATCAGCTAAGGTTACCTATGACTGAGATAACCAAAGGCCTACACATGATATCCTAAATCAGCTAAGGTTACCTATGATTGAGATAACCAAAGGTCTAAACAGGATAGCTTAAATCAGCTAAGGTTACCTATGACATGAGATAACCAAGGGCCTAAACAGGATAGCTTAAATCAGCTAAGGTTGCCTATGACTGAGATAACCAAAGGCCTACACATGATAGCTTAAATCAGCTAAGGTTACCTATGACTGAGATAACCAAAGGTCTAAACAGGATAGCTTAAATCAGCTAAGGTTACCTATGACATGAGATAACCAAGGGCCTAAACAGGATAGCTTAAATTAGCTAAGGTTACCTATGACAGAGATAACCAAAGGTCTAAACAGGAGAGCTTAAATCAGCTAAGGTTACCTATGACAGAGATAACCAAAGGTCTAAACATGATAGCTTAAATCAGCTAAGGTTACCTATGACATGAGATAACCAAGGGCCTAAACAGGATAGCTTAAATCAGCTAAGGTTACCTATGACTGAGATAACCAAAGGTCTAAACAGGACAGCTTAAATCAGCTACGGTTACCTATGACTGAGATAACAAGGGCCTAAACAGGATAGTTTAAATCAGCTAAGGTTACCTATGATTGAGATAACCAAAGGTCTAAACAGGATAGCTTAAATCAGCTAAGGTTACCTATGACTGAGATAACCAAAGGCCTAAACAGGATAGCTTAAATCAGCTAAGGTTACCTATGAGAGAGATTGATCTTAGTTTTAATACATCGCTTTATTGAGGAACTGTAAAGTATAAACTTTAATATTTATAATAAACCATGTCAGTCCTGAAGCAGTGACTACTGGGTGGGTGATATACCACAGGGGACTAATAATGTTAAACATCCATAGTATAAACTTTAATATTTATAATAAACCATGTCAGTTCTGAAGCAGTGACTACTGGGTGGGTGATACCACAGGGGACTAATAATGTTAAACATCCATAGTATAAACTTTAATATTTATAATAAACCATGTCAGTCCTGAAGCAGTGACTACTGGGTGGGTGATACCATAGGGGACTAATAATGTTAAATATCCATAGTATAAACTTTAATATTTATAATAAACCATGTCAGTCCTGAAGCAGTGACTACTGGGTGGGTGATACCACAGGGGACTAATAATGTTAAACATTCATAGTGTAAACTTCATTACTGGTTCTAGATTATAAACTCATGGAGCTGTGCTTCTGATTTCAAAGAACCTGGTTGAAATCCCCATTTTTTTTAGGTGAGAGTCCCTGTTGTCCAAAATATTGTTGTTTATTTTTTGTTATTTAGATCACCTGACTAAAAGTTAAGAGTAAGCTTTTACCATCACTTGGCATCTGTTAACTTTCTACATTTTAATCTTCTCCTCAGAAACTACTGCGCAAATATGAACCAAACTTGGCAGGTATAGTCTTTCGATGTTCTTAATTCTAAATTGTAGCTAATAGGTCCAAACTCCATCCAAGATGACCACTGTACTTAAAGTAGAAAATATTTTAAATGGGCTAAATCAGCTTTATTTGAAGCCAGAATCTGTTCAAATTTCAAGTGTAGACAATAAGTAGTCCTTAATTCTTTTAATATAGTCCAAATTTTTTTGGTCAAATTCATGCTTTTGTCAATAAAATTTCTGAAATTTCTCAGTGAATTTGCACCAAGCTTGGCAGGAATTCATGTATTCCTTGGATTGTCCCCATTCTAAACAGTATCCGATATTTCAGAACTCCTTTCAATTAAGATAGCCACATTTACTAAATATAGAAAATTCTTAGATGGGCCAAAGAAACTTTATTTGAATCCAGAATCAGCTGAAATTTTAAATCATGGGGCTCTTTAACATGTATTTTCAGGAATTGTTTCAAGTGTATAATTTAACCGTTTATGAAAATAAGGCTTACTTAAGAAAAGATTCATTAAAAATCTTCTTCCCTGAAACTAATAGCCCTATTTGAATCAAACTTGACAGGAATGGTCCTTGGGTAGTCCTTATTCTAAATTGTCGCCGATAGGTCCAAGCTCCATTCAAGATGGCCACTGTTACATAAAATAGAAAAATTCTTAAATGGGAGATAGCAGCTTTATTCTACCTAGCTAGCATTCTAGTGATATCAGACATTGGTAAAGCTGGCTACCATTGGAAAATGGACTAATATGAATAACTTGGTTGCCATGGTGATTTAAAAATGCAATATTGTGTCGCATGTATTCTTTTCTGACAAAGGATAATGCTAATAGAGTGAGTGAGTAACTGTTTTTGTAATAATGAGTTTTTAATTTGCAATGTAACGAGAAAGTAAACAGTACAAGGTTTAAATGTAGTCATGGTTAAAATTACCACATTCTCAAATTGAAGGCAAAGTACATGTAGATGTCGAACATCATATTTAAGAAGAGTTTGAAGATACCAAAGGGATAATCAGAATCCGTAAATCGAAGAAGGACAGACAACACAATGGCCAAAAGAAAAAGGACAAACAAATATCTACAAAACATTACACATAAAACTAAAGATCGAGTAATACAAACCCCACTCAAAACCAGAAGTGAGCTCAGGTGCTCCGGAAGGGTAAGCAGTTCCTACTCCACTAGTGGAACCCGTCGTGTTACTCTAGTTACAAACTCTATGATATGTCATGAATGAGGAAAGGACGGGAAAGTGTTTACAGCAAGTGGAACATATCCATGGTGACATAGATATTTCAATTTCTTAAAGAGACTTGTGAACTCACTTCCAATCCAACATTCCTGGTTTGAGATCTGTGTTGCTCTCTTTTTAGTTTAATGTATTTTGTTTTGTTTTATTTATCTTCATTCCGTGTCTTGTGCCCTGTGTCTCTGGATTGTCCATTCTTGATTTCCCCTTTAGTTTATTTTTTTTTTAAAAGGAGCAGGTGGTGTATTTTTGTACATCTTATAGTAGAAATAAGCAGTACAGTGGTGAGTTACCATGACAACTTATGGATACTTTTTCATTTTACGCTATGTAAAATATACTGTCATTAAAACATGGCTGACTGTGGTATAATTCTTTCGATATTTATAAAAACATTAGTATCTGGCAAACTATTTTCAGTGTTGAAATACCACAGTAAAAAAGATAAATATAAATTCATATAAATATTTTTAATAAATATGAAAAATATCACAGACTATCATTTGTATAAAACATTAATTTTTCACAAAAGTAAAACACAATTACTGTGAATTCATATCAAGTTGTGGATACCAATTTTCGTGGTTTGAGAAAAAATTGTATTTTCGTGAATACGTAAATTTGTGGATCTCAAACTAGTATAAGTAGATATATAAGATGACAAATATTCGTTGAATTCTTAATTTCGTGGCTTGAAGCGACCCATGGAATTCACGAAAAATGGTATACCACGAATAATAACAAATTCATAGTATATCATAATAAAATAGTTCTATCCAATTCTTTTCTATTACACAAGAAATTCGTGGTTTGAAGCAAACCACGGAATTCACGAAAAATGGTATACCACGAATAATAACGAATTCACAGTATAGCATAACAAAATAGTTCTAACCAACTCTTTTCTACGACACAAGAAATTTGCACCATTTATTTTCTGTTTGTACTTAAAGTTAAGATATGATGGAAATGTCCACAATTCTCTGTACCAGTCTATGGTTAAAAGTATGAATGTCAATGAGTATAACATCAAACAAAATCTTCAAAGGTAAATTCATGTGGACAAAAAAAATTCTTCAAGACAAAATTCACTTCAATACTACAGGGATAATCCTGATTAGAAAATAAAATAACTTAAATCAATTTATAATAGCTGAAATTCTACACTTCCTTTCAAAATGATCAATTTTGACATGTTCTGACTGTGTCCTACAACTTTCTGAAAATAATTTTCAGAGGAAAGTAGATGAAAGCAGTTAAATAACTCCAAAAAAAAAATCATTCCTGAATACAATACAAATTAATTATTAAATCTGTGTTGACAAAGCAAAAAAAAAAACATTCTTCAACCTTTCAACAAATATTAAAACTGACTAAACTTCTATCTTTTTAATAATATTTTTCTTGCACAGGTAAAAGATTTGCCCTTGTATAAAATAATCCCCCCAAAAAATTTGCTGTACTTATTGATATTGATCCACCCCCATCCTTTGTGCTGATGATCTCATAACATACTGAGCAAATCTTGTTTAAAAAAAAAACCACTCCAAAATATCACAAAATGATTCTTCTTATTTCAATTTAATATGCTGCAAATAAACAAACTTGAATACATATACAAATGTATAAAGAATTTCAAACCTCATAATATCATACTACTACAACCTGAAAAAAATCCAACATAAAATGACTATGTCTGCACAATAAGAAAACTAAGTGTTTGTCTACACTACATGAAAATTAAAGTATAATTATTTGAATTATTAATTTATTATAATTAATATTATAAATATTCTTATGAAATTGATACCAGTATGACAAAAGATAAAAGCTGGTATCATAAAGAAAACCTTATAAATAAACAAGATAAACTGTCAGCTAATGCTCACTTATGATACTCCTGCAGATATGTTCAATGTGTATAAAAAACAACTAAGTCGGCAAACAGGAAGTAGGAATCTGACGGGTCCAAAAATGCTTCCCACAAAAATGCTTGTGACCAAATATCAGATTTCTGCCATCAATAGTTGAGAAAAATGCGACGGATGGACAGAAGGAGGTAAAACAGCATACCACCCAAAACAGATATTAAAATAAAAACAACTTTATACTCATATTAAAAACTGATTTGATATGTTGTTTTCAGAGTGACAATGGTATTAAATGTAGTATGACTCTTATTGGTCCACAAATAATGCACCTCAAATTTGACAGCTTTTCATTGAGCATCAATACATTTTAATCACTAATGAATGTAACTTTTGTTGAATGAAACAAAATAATGCCAAATAAAGCATTTGTATAACAATGATACTTTGAGCTATAATTTCCACACAAAAAACCGGCAATTCCATAAAAACGTCTAAAAATATGATCTCATCAATGGACGACTTAAAGAAATTCATTATGATGATGATAATAAAGACCTGCTGCCTGGACAACTACATTTGATCCATTTATAGACTAGCAACATCAATGAACAGACATAGCGTATGTGTAACATGTAATACTTCGTTATATAGACAATATACCTATATTGTCGGGAATAATAAAATTTATTTGTATGAAATTTAGAAACAGGAATAAAAATGAGCCTCATTCCTGTTTCGAGGTGAAAATAAATAAATTCTATATTTGTGACAATGTACTTGTATTGTATTTATACTACAACATCATGTATGTTAAAAAAATGTAATTTACGCACAAAAAGGCACAAACATTGGACAATTCACTTAAATTTTCTATTGAGTGTTTACACTATGGTCCATGTTTGACCATTGTCTATTGTGCTTCTTTATACATGTATATTAGATTTTATTTGCCTAGTAGTCATACATATAAAGCAAAGATTTATGCATACACTTTTATATAGGTAGTAAATGAACTGATTCCAGTATAAAAATGCAGGTAACATCACAATCTAAATGTGTCAAATTATCCATTAATTATTCATTCTTTGACGATCACGTTATTTCACAATTGTGAAATTTTGCTCACACAATCAATGAGATTCTAATTCATGAGTTTGCATCTTTTTTACTGAAAAGATCTCTTTTTCAGGCTTAATAAAACAGCAGTTGTTGTGCTCTAAAATTGTTAAAACATAAACAAATCGGTTTGAAATGATATATACATATACCTGTATATGATGTTTAGAAATAAAACATCTGATCAAATTTAACCACACCCTCCAAGGTCATCCTCAACTCTAGTAACTAGAAAAAGCCAAATATCTTGGTCTAATAATCAGGCAGGATTTAAAATGGAAAAGCCATGCAAATAACGTCTGCATGAAGACCAATATAAAAGCCTGGTTTTCTCCGTCGAAACCTTAACATTTGTTCGAACATCCGAAAAGGAACAAGCCTATCAATCTCTCATTACACCAGAACTTGAGTATGCTTGTTCTGTCTGGGACCCCTACAATAAAGGCGAAATGGGTCAACTTGAAAAGGTCCAACACAGTGATTACAGGTTTATCATCAACAGACAGGGAAACACATCTAGTGTTGGTGACATGTTAGGGGTCATCCATAATTGTCAACCATTTTCCAAAGTGTGCAAAACGCACGCTAGGGGGGGGGAGGGGGTGAAAAAATCAACAATTTTAGCGTATGCTTTTTTTTTACTTTCCGGATTTTTTTCGTGTCCGCGGAGTTCGGTTTTATTTTATTGTTATTTTGGGTGTATATTTTTTGTGCACGTGAATATAAAGCAAAATCAAACACCGATGTGATACTTAATTCTAACTCAGATTATTTTTTGAAGCATGGCTCGACAAACAACCCTGTTTGGAAAATGGTTGATGTACACTTTTTGAGGGGGTGGGGGGTCTGGAAAAGTGTGCTTTTTGCACACTTTGGAAAATGGTTGACAATTATGGATGACCCTTAACACAACACTTGAACTGGCAGAGTCTTGAAGACAGGCGTAAATATGTTTGACTTGTAATGATGTATAAAATAGCATACGATAATGTAGATATTACTACACCAGACAGACTTAAGCCACAATATACATTAGGAAATCATGACACATGCACACTTTGTTTTTTATTATCCCTCCCTGTAAGACTTTTTTCCCTTGTACAATATCTGACTGGAACTGACTGCCACAGCCCATAGATATGTCACTTGGTTGAAACATACAAGACCACTGTCTCCTCTAACAAATACTAATGTATAAAACATGTAAATACTTTTAACCTTTTTCAATTGTCATGTGCTACCTCTGACACAATTTTCAACTTGTTGAAGACGGTCAATATTTGGTAGAAGAAAAGGTTTAGGTACATTTATTTTCAAATTCAAAATATAAAAAGGTGTGATTTTATCTCATCCTGACTGTTGGGTATTACATGTATGCAAGTTACTAAATGGACAATTAAAGACAGTAAGAAAAATACAGACATAATCCTTTTTCCCCCCGACTACGTACGGTATGGCAATATTAAAAACTATGTAATTAGACAATATAGGTATGGTGTCTTTTTATATGAGATTTATTTGGATGAGGCTAAGAAATAGGGGTACTGCGAGGCTCTGCCGAGCAGACCCCCTGTTTCATGCTGAATACAAATAAATCTCATATAAAAAGATATCATACCTATATAGTTTTTATACTGCAATAAGTATATTTTTTCTCAGTTTTCTATATAAAAAAAATAATTAAAATTCATATTCCCTGTCATGGGCCCCTTTTAAAAAATGCTTTATACAGGACATTGCCCAGAATAAAGCAAAAGTTCCATAAAGGGGCATGTGGCCTAAATGCTTTATACAGGACATTGTCCAGTATAAAGCAAAAGTTTATACGACCCCCTTTATTAATGCTGTAAAGTTACCAATTGCAGTATAATGAGCATTAAATAACAGAAATACATGTTTGTAATAAAAAAATATCCAGTTTTTGATGTACTTGTATACATGCACTAAAATTTCATTCAAAGATAAATATATATTATAATTGATTTGTTTTGCGAGAATGGATTTCTAAGAGCAACATCACATTTGAGATGAGATGAGAAGTCTATTTCAAGCTAAACATATCAACAACAGGATGTTTATCTAGGATCTGATAACATGACGTGAGCTACTTCATTTATAACCTCACATAAGAAAACAGTGATATTATGTTAATATCAGGTTTAGTGCTTGATAATAGATATCATTGCGTGTAAAGATCAAAGGGAAAATGTACAAGTAATCGATAATGAAAAATATCATATGACTATGAAATGAATCTCATGCTTACAATGAACAATAAAAATATTTGATTCATCTCAATATGATAAGATTGATGAAAATATTTAATTATTATCTAAATGCACAATAATAACACTAACCTCCTGTAATGAACTACTTAGTACTAATATACACTTTGATTACTGAGTAAAAAATACACCGTCCAATTAAGAAAATAATGCTTGCTTCTCATTTGTTTGATAAAATAAGACAAATTTCATTGATCGTCATCGTAAAACAAGATGTTGGACGCAACGTCGTGCTAAGAATACCCCCACTCGTTCATTTGTAAGTCGCACGGTAAACAGGAAGTAGATGTACGGTAAACCTGTAAAGGGGAGACACGGTACAAGTCACCATGCCAAAGCCATATATCAAATATAAAATCATTTCTTCCAGTAGAAGCTGAGATATCTGTTACGAAAATGTGAACGGACGGACGGACAGACGGACGGACAAGGTGATTGCAATATAGCCCCCTCTCTACGAATGGGGGTATAATATATACATTAAACGTAAAGTACACAACATTTTTAAAGCAGCTGAATAACAGGTCAATACAAGATTTTATTTCAATCTTACAGGGATGATTCTGGTCAGAAAATAAATTAACTGAAAATAGCTGAAACCATCTACACCTCCTTACCAAAGGTCCTTTTTTGACCTGTTTTGACCGACACGGTCAACTTTCGAAATTTTTTGTAAGAGGAAAATAGCTGAAATCAGTTAAATAACAGAAAAAAATCATCACTGATCTTAAACTCCATAGAAATATTTCTGTTCCGTGTACAATGAAGTTCTACTTTTTAGATTGTAAAATGCATTGTTGAATAATCTTATTTATCCAAATATATAATATTCTTATTAATGGAAATGTTTTTAATAAACAATATATGATCCATTTTTCTTTGGCACAGTGTCTTCTGTAAGAATGATCTCTCATGAGTTGCTAATGATCTCACATGAGTTGCTAATGATCTCTCATGAGTTGCTATAGGGCATCTGTTTTAAGGAATATAAAAATAAACTCTCTTCTTCTAAATACTTCTGATCCTGTAACACAAATGTAAAGTATTCATCAGATCATCAATACCAGAATACAACATCTTTATATTATGGAAGCAAATACCTTGAATGCACATCAGAACTTTTAAGAAAAGAAAACCAACATACTGTTTAACACTAGAGGATCCCAGGAGCCTGTAATCGCTCACCTGCTTTTCAATTTGACATCTAAAGTTGAAATAGAAAATGGGGGTGTTACAAATAATTTTGAAAGTGGGCCACCCAAAGATCATTCCAACTCAAATTTCTCAGCAAAAGATATTGATGTGATTTTTATCTCATAATATTCCTAAACAGAATAAACAGGCTGAACAAATCTCACAGAAAAATCCAGAATATATGTTAAACTATTCATTGCCATGTAGCTGCAGTTAAATTTTAGTTCATTTTGATTTGTAATAAAGCAGAAAATGACAACTAAAGAAATTTCTATTTTTAGTAACAGCAGCCATTTTGAATGGAGGGCGTGGCTGTCGGACACACTATAGAAAGGGGACCACCCAAGGACCATCCAAGCCAAATTTGCTTTAATTTGGTTCAGCAGTTTCAGAGAAGATTTAAATGTGATCGTTTATCAAAATATGCCTAATTTCTATAATCGGTATAAATCAGTTGAAAGAAAAATTTCACAGAAAAGCCCAGAATATATGTTAATCTACTCATTGTCATGTAGCTGCAGTTAAAATTTGAGCTCATTTTACTTGACAATAAAGCAGCAATGGACAATTGAAGAAATTTCTATTTTTAGTAACAGCAGCCATCTTGAATGGAGGGTGGGGCTGTCGGACACAATTTTGAAATGGTACCACCCAAGAACTATCCCAGCCAAATTTGGCTTACTTTGGTTCAGCGGTTTCAGAGAAGAAGATTTAAAAGTGATATTTTATCACAATATGCCTAATTTGCATAATCGGTATAAATCGGTTGAAAAAAATATTTCACAGAAAAACCCGGAATATATGTTAAACTACTCATTTCCATGTAGCTGCAGTAAACATTTGAGCTCATTTTGACTTACACTAAAGCAGCAATGGACAATTAAAATTTCATCCCCCCATTTTTCTATTTTTAGCTTGGCAGCCATCTTGGTTGGAAGTCAGGATCACCGGATACAATTTTGGAAGGAGACCATCCAAGGACCATTCCACCAAAGTTTGGTTGCAATTGGCCCAGTGGTTTCTGAGGAGAAGATTAAAATGTGAAATGTGGACAGATGGACGACAGACGACGGACGAAAAGTGATAGCAATAGCTCACCTGGCCTAAAGGACAGGTGAGCTTAAAATGAATGTAAACACAACCTTCTGATTTATCTTAAAAGAGAGGGCGGGTTTGCTAAACTGGCAATGTAGCATGCTTTTTGACAGGTGTCAAAATCTTGCTTTGAATAGGCATAATTCAATCAAAATCTCAACTTGAATAGTCCTTGGTTTCAAAGTAGGGAGATGTTTGGGGTTTCGTACACTCCCTCCGAATATCTTTGCCTACAGGTGTTTAAATACTTATGATTATATGCTGCTAAATGTTATGAATGTTTGTTTGCATATTGAAACATGTCTAAATCAAACCTCATTGGGACCATCTTTTATTCTTGGAATAGTCAGGTGTTTGGCTTATGCAGGATTAAATTAACAAAGATTTCCTTCATTGGTATTTTCAGAAGAGTTTGAAAATACCAAAGGGGTAATCAGATATCCGTAAATCAAAGAACAGACAACACAAGGTCAAAAAGAAAAAGGACAAAAGGACAAACAATGATCTACAAAACATACACATAAAAATAAAGATCGAGTAACACAAAACCCACTAAAAACCGGGGGGGAACTTTGGTGCCCCGTGAGGGTTAGCAGTTCCAGCTCCACTAGTGGCACCCGTCGTGTTAATATATGATCCAATTTTATAGAATTCTGGTTTATTCAGGGTTTAGTTAAGACGAATTTCACTGCATTTCTCAACAAGACACTATGGCTTTACACTATTCCTCCTATTTTACTTCACATTCTAAAAATACCCTCTAAACAACTTAAGAAAATTAGAAAATAAAACTATACATGTATTATACCTTGAAAGCTTCCATTTTCCACATTCTGATAGATCTATCAGCTTTAATAGATTCTGATACAGAGTTGAGTGAGATATGTCCTCCTGAGTGTGGACGAGAGGTAGTCTGGTAGGGACTTTGGTAATTTTGAGGAGGCATATTGGTGTAATGTCCATTCACAGCGACATTTGTATCATGCCCTAAAATAAAAAAAACCAAAACAAGCATTTGAAAAAAAACCATAGACAACAAACTCTAATTTTCTATATAATTATGTCAATCAATTTTAAGCTGTAAAACATATTACATGCTTACATATTACACTACATCCACATTGTTTTTATCATCATTTTATTTTGCATGGAAACATGTTCTATAATTGTTCAAAATTATGAAAGTCTGAAGTCCTTGACCTTTCACTATTGGCCTTTACATTGGTTATTAATTGCACCTGGGAACTTTCTGATTTTCTTTTGGAGTGCCATTATCTTTTAAAAAATTTATTAAACTGTTTGAACATCTGGTGCATTAAATTGTAGATCTGCTCATTTCCCAAGAAAAGTCTGCATTAGAAATGATTTTTAACAGCATTATGTATACAACTTTTCCTACAGTTAAGATTACATGACATTTTAATTGATTTATTTTCAAAAGTTTTGGTCATTAATCAACTACGGTCAAATCTGCTTTAGTGGCCACCTCTATTAAGCAATAACTTCTATTATGTGACCTTAATTTTAATTTCACTTCACAGTACATTTCATATTAACTAAACCCTTACTTATTTCCCTTCACAGTACATTTCATATTAATTAAACCCTTACTTAGCAACCACCTTCCTTATGTAACCCTATATCAATGTTCCCTTAGAAGGTCACATAAGACAGATTTTACTGTATCATAATAAACTACAAGAGAGAGAGAGAGACCACACATCTTTTTCGAAAAATCTATTTCTAATATTTCACTAGAATAAAAACTCAATATTATTAAATTTATGTTTAATGCAGATTTTTGCAATAAATGATGATCAATTGATTTCATTGTTGTTTTATTTATTTTGTCAATAGGTACATACCATTTGTTTGAGCTATAATTTTACTTCCTGATGCTGGTGACCTACAATTTGGACATAATGCTGAACTTCTAAGATTCTCTACTTCCTTTTTCTCTTTAGAAAGTCGCAATCTTTCCTGAAATAACATAATTATATGTTTATTTCTATGTATTTTTCAAATTTCTGTATTATCATCCTTTAGTGATCAAGACTGCTTGCTTGTTTAATATCAAGTGACTGGAAATTTCAACTTTATTCATGATAAGAATACATTTGCCAACAATAAATCATTGAATCTCATAGATAAAAGGATGGTATTGAGATGAACTTTCACACAAACATGAGACATTTACGCTCAACCCAGGCCAAGTAGTGTATTTGGCTAGTCCCTCACAACCAAAGAATGCCCCTATTGCAGGGGTTTTACCCCATTACAGAGAAACTAGGTTCTATACCTATATTCCAACTTCCTGTTGGG
Organism: Gigantidas platifrons; assembly: GCA_002080005.1. Lineage (NCBI taxonomy): Eukaryota > Metazoa > Mollusca > Bivalvia > Mytilida > Modiolidae > Gigantidas > Gigantidas platifrons. Next base: position 1,126,677 of record MJUT01054663.1, read on the forward strand.
ATAAATAACATGTAAAAATAGGTTCAAAGTTTCTTGTAAATTATCAAAACTTCATTGTCCTACCATCAAATTCACAGCAGGACCTATTACTTTTTTTTAATAAATTTTGGAGACAACTAGAGACAATGTCCAACAACTTTGATAGATATAAATCAATAAAAAATATCATATTGTCATGATAGTGCTTCCTTAGACCTCAATGATACTGTCTATGAGAAATAAACAAAGAAAGGGGAGACAACCCTCTCAATGGGATTTAATACATTCAGTTGTAGATTAATTCCAATAAAATTATTGGTGCAAAATGTTAAATTTAAAGATTGTGTAAAGATTTAACAAAATTTACGTAAGGCCTTGTTAACATTCATTAATAAAATAAAATGAAAAACAAAATATACCACACTGTTGGAACAGCCCCAAAATATACCACACTGTTGGAACATCCCCAAAATATACCACACTGTTAGAACATCCCCAAAATATACCACACTGTTGGAACATCCCCAAAATATACCACACTGTTGGAACATTCCCAAAATATACCACACTGTTGGAACATCCCCAAAATATACCGCACTGTTGGAACAGCCCCAAAATATACCACACTGTTGGAACAGTCCCAAAATATACCACACTGTTAGAACAGTCCCAAAATATACCACACTGTTGGAACAGCCCCAAAATATACCACACTGTTGGAACAGCCCCAAAATATACCACACTGTTGGAACAGTCCCAAAATATACCACACTGTTAGAACAGTCCCAAAATCAAATAGAAATATCGTAGAAAGAGGCAAAATGGATATCACAAACACACATATGTGAGCGCTGACTTTCCTGGCTTTGTACAGGCACTTCAATAAAAAGTGGCAGGGTTAAACTTTTTTTACGGGCCTAAACCGTAAATTGAGATGAAACTTACAGTCAAGTAAATGAGTATGAAAAAAGTATATTTCTTAAATGAAGTGAAACCATTTTTTTAAAAAGTTTTCACAATGATAGTCAATCATCATTACTAATATATCACAGAAAGCAATGCTATATCCATGTTGTTACAAAACTACAGAAAAATTAAAGATGGTAAAATATTTACTTTCACAAATCCAGATTACATATGACATTTATATACAAAGTAAAACCTACAAGGGAATACACATATTTATTACTATGTGTATGTACCAACCTCTGCAATCTCTTTTTCTTTATTCTGAAGTGACTGCATCTGTTTAGAAATCTTCTCAAGTCTTTGATTTTCTTCAGCTTCAATTCTCTGTGAAGTTTCCAAAGCCATCATACCTTCTTCAAATTTACTGTTAGCTTCCTGGTAAATAAATGACTTAACTTATAAGCATACGAATATTGCTTACATATTACTGACACTGTGGATGTTAAACTTATATAAATCCAATGCTAAATAGTCCTGTCAATTGTTCCTTTCTTCTATCTCACTATTTCTTGAGAATAGCAGTTTTATCTATATTTCTGATTATATACAAAAGACCATATATCAATTGACATGCACATTTTTTTTAATTTTTAAAACAATCAGAGGTTACACTTGGCCCTGATATGAATATTCCCAACAGGTTTTACTTTAATAACTAAAGTAATTTCTACCTAGAATTCCAGCCAATCATAGACTGTATTTAAAGATTCTATGGATTTGTAATCATTAAGAAAAAACATTTGTTTGGTCAGGAGTCAGGACATTACCAGGAACATTTCAAACAACTTTCTCTTTGATCATACTAGTCATTTCTAACTAAGGAAATTGTGTGTCAGAACATAAAATGTGTGAATATAAACAAAATTCAAATGATGTGAACTGCTTTACACACAGCTAGCAGTTAGGCAATATACATACAGTGCACAATTCAAAACTCTTTATATATTTCATATAAAGCTACAATTAATTTTTTTTGTTATATACTGCAGTCAATTAATGTCTGATTTTGATACTTTTTTTTATCCATAAAGGCATACAAGTATGTAGTGCATATTGTATTGCAGTATATTTTAAATATTAGGCCCATGTTTTTTAAATTGTCATGATTTGAACACCAAGTTAAATTATTTGTCTATAAAAGTATTATCATTGTATTACAATTTGAATAACATTAATTCAGTTTTGTATCTAACTTGTGAATTCACAAAATATTTAGTTTATAAAATAATATCAAAATCAGCCATGAATTGACATCAGGTCAATTTTTGGGGGAAATTGTAGTTTTATATGAAATATAAATAACTAGAAGCTAGAAGCTTGCAAATGTTTTAGTCCACTGTCTGTAGATGTATATTATTCAGATGGGTTTTTACAATAATACATACTAAGTAGTATTCATCGACTTGTTCTGACTTTTCTTTGATCAGCTGAGCATTATCTATCAGTTCGTCTTCCTTTGCCTTTTGTTTTGCCATCTCTGACTGTAGTTTAGTTTTTTCTTCTTCCATTCTTTGTTCTTCCTTTGTCAATTCTTCCTTTCTAGAAAATGATTTATTCTTCTCTTCTGATATGGCTTTCATGATGGCATCAAATTCTGTCTTTGCCTAAAAGATTAACAAATTCAATGTTCCTAATTAAAAGGTACTTATTTCATTGATTAATTGATTAGTGCTTAACACCAACTTTAGTAATATTTCAGCTATATATCATGGCATGAACAAATTTTATTATTAACTTAAGACACCTACAAGTTCCTTAGAAATAAAACATACTTGTCTATAAAACATACGAGTCATATGTACAAATAAAAGAAACATTAAACAGATAAAACCATATATTTAGAAGGTATGTAGTAACTATATTTTTGTATATAAAGTAATTTCTTTTAAAAAATTCGTAATTGTATCGCCTGCGACATTTGTAAATAAATACCCATTACATACATAGTGTGGTGGTACAAAATTTTGCATCAGGTCGAGCCTGTTGTGTGAACCAGTTTCACTACGAGTCGCAATAGAGACGAGTTGCAATGCGGTTAGTTCACGCAACAGGCAAGACCTGATAAAGTCTTGTACCAACACATTATGTATGTAATAAGTTTATCTAACATTTCAACAAAAACGAATTTTAAGCAAATAACAAGGGTTGAATTAAAATTTGTACAATACTCTCAGGGAGACTACATTTTGTGCATGACGTCACGTTATTTTTTCCGCTGTTTCACCAATGCCAGGTTACTGTGTTTTGTCTCACATTCCAATGATATGACGTCATGTCAAAGAAGTTCGACAGAGAACGTCTTGTGCAACGTCGTGCCATTCTTTTATCACCAGTGTGATGATACAACATCTTGTATCAGAAAGGCTACTTTCGTTAATTTCAAAGGAAAACGTACATAATATCAAATAAATCATATTGCATCATTGAGCAACTTACATATTTGGATATTCTAAAATGTATGATCTTAAAATATTTTTTTTTCGCTTGCTTAATTTTATCTTACTTTCATGCCATTTTGAAGATTCTGGTAATCATTTGATACAGATTTTCTCTATTTCATAAATGATGTAAAGCATAATACTGTTCATTTAAAACATATATGCTATGTTCAGATTTCAAGAAACAATGTCATATAAAAAAAAATGTTACAAAATAAAGGTTTGAGAATCCTGAGGTGGCAATAAAAATTGGACAATCCAGAGAAACTGGACATTGACATATTTTTCAAAGATGACAACTGACAATAGACAATGACTGACCATAATGTAAAACAAATTACCTGAGAAAGCTTGACAGTATAATTTTCCAAGTCATCTCTACGGCTCTTTTGTGTAACCATAAACTGTGTTCTTTCTTCAGCTAAAGCCTGTCTCTCTCTATGTAATTGTGACAACACAGATTTTTGTTCTTCTAGTAAAGATTCCTGTTGAAAAACAAATACATATTAAAATCATACATCACATACATTTTGTATTTCCTGCAATTTTGTGAAGTTTTCCGAGGTCGCTCTACATAAAGACAATAAAAAACATATTACAAAATAGTCATACCAAAGGACAATTAAAAACTTTCAGAAGAAATTTTATTGATTTAAATTATTATCTTCATATTGAATAAGAAATAAATTAAAGGTAGTTCTTGAAGGAAAATCATGTGCCTCCCTCCCCTTATTTTTATTAAATATTTTAAGTCCAAAATGGCAGTAACTCCTTCAAAAATGGTTCATTCAAAATGACGTAAAGATAAATGATTCTCCATATGGTATTAAGCAAGCATACAAAATTTGAAGCAAATATCTCTTAAAATTGGGAGTTGGGCGGAAAAACTTTACATTGTAGTGGAGCCACGCGACAACATAGACGATGACTCGACCAAGCTAAATTCATGCCTAAATGATATACGCGAGTGGATGTCAGTAAATCTGTTGAAATTGAATCATGATAAAACTGAACTGATGGTTTTCGCTCCAAAACGTAGAATAAAGGAAATGGCATATTTTAGTATTTCTTTTGGTGGCAATATAATACACGATGCAACATATGTGAAAAACTTAGGAGCCTACTTTGATCAGACTCTTTGCATGGAAAGACAATGTAATGCTGTATCAAGAACTTGCTATTTCCATATCAGAAACATCGGATGCATTCGTCCTTTCATATCCGAAGATGCCTTCAAGATGCTTGTAAATGCACTAGTAACATCTCGGTTGGATTATGGGAACGCCCTTCTTTTTGGGATTCATAAACATTTGACAGATAAATTGCAACGAGTTCAAAATACTGCCGCTCGTATGATCTCAAGGACAAAAAAGACGGATCATATAACACCCATCCTGATTCGTCTTCATTGGCTTCCTATGGAATATAGAAGTCAGTATAAACTTCTGCTCTACGTTTTTAAGGCTCTTCATGGGTTAGCACCAGTTTATTTGACAGAACTTGTAAAACCATACACCCCAAGACGGTCCTTGCGATCTGAGTCGGAATTATTACTGACAGTGCCAGTTATAAAAACAAAGACATATGGTGAACGCCGTTTCGACAAGGCTGCCTCCACTCTCTGGAATGGTTTACCACGCCATCTTAAAACTTTGAACTCTTTGGACGCTTTTAAACGTAGTCTTAAAACTTACCTTTTTAGTCAGGCCTACAGGGTGTAAATAGTGTTATGTTTTAATTTCATCTTTTGAACTGTGACATTTTATTTATTTTATATTTTATTTTGCATTTATTTATAGGCTGTCAAGGGTTATGATTTCAGTTTTCCTATTTTCTTATGCATGTATATATTCTTTTTACAATTATGTATGTTTATATTTTTTATGTATGTAAAGCGCTTTTGAGTATTGTATTTTTAGAAAGGGCGCTATAGAAATTCTTTTATTATTATTATTATTATTATGAACAGACAGATTGCAAGTCTGATGATGAATTCCGGTTGGTTTTTGTAAATATTAAATAGACTTAAAACAACAAATAAATATTACTATTTTCTCAACTATGGATTGTGAAAATTGATTAATAAAATTGAATACTTGTTAAAACGGTTAAAATTGATCAACCACATATAGTCTTCAGTAAATATTAATAAGAAATGTAAATGCTTTTGTAATATTTTACAGATGTATTGAAATTCTAAACAATGAAATAAAAGTGTAATATTAACCATGAAATAGACAACATGATTGCTTTCATAACATTTCAGTGACGTAATAAAATAATGGAAAACAAGTCAAATATTTCCCATGTAAAAAAACAAAACTAACACCATAAAAGAAAATAGAATGTTTACAGAATTAGTTTAATACAGTGAGTGCAATCTGTCTAAATCGAACCCTGAATAAATCGGAATCCTGTATAAACCGAACTTGAAAAGAAAGTATCAATATAGAAAATCTTTTGTTAATTTAACATTCATAAAGTGAACAATTGTCTATTCTGAATAAACAAGTTGGTTCAATGGAGGTTTGGTTTAGATACTTTTCTCTGTATTAGATCTAGTAATAAACAAGTTGGTTCAATGGAGGTTTGGTTTAGAGAGGTTTCTCTGTATTAGATCTAGTAATAAACAAGTTGGTTCAATGGAGGTTTGGTTTAGAGAGGTTTCTCTGTATTAGATCTAGTAATAGACAAGTTGGTTCCATGGAGGTTTGGTTTAGAGAGGTTTCTAGTAATCAGTGTACCCTAATTTTTTCTATATTAGTTCTTTCTCTAGCCTGTTGTTCTGTCCACAGTCGTCTCTCCTCTTCCAGTGTAGTCTGCATACTTTGCATCCTATTTTGTTCCTGTTTTAAATTCCATCTCTCCTAAAGATGTAAAAATGTATATGTTAATTCAGTAATCCTCCTCTTATACGATCAAGGTCACTCCCATCAAAGGCCACCCCTTTTATCAGGTCATATTTGAAATGCATTGAGATAGTAAAATACTACTAAAGTGCTCCCCTGAAGAGTGGCAACCCCTCTGATAAAGCCATTTTTCTATTGCAAGAAGTAACAGCCTTATAAGAGCATGACCATGGTATAGAATGATCCTCATTTAAAGTTTAACTACTGTCTGTCTGTATAGGGGACTCTGGAGAACGAAAAAAACTAATATATTCACATCAATTTTTCAGTGATATACATGTAATAAAAACCACAAATCAAATTTTACCCACAAAAAACAATATCATACTGCCTTTATAAATAAAATCTGAATAATAAATTTGTATTGGTTTAATTCATTGAAATTGAAGGTGGAGAAATATCATGTAAAATATTATTGTTGTATTGTTGTAAAAATTATCATGATCAATTCGTGATAAAAATAAAACTCAACAATTAGTGACATCTTCATAATAAGCTAGTTTTGTGACCAAATTGTTTAATTTATTTCAGATTCATTAAATAGGATTTTACTTTTTCATCAAATCAAATCATACTTTTATCAAAACTTAATGGCAGCCATTTAAATATGTAGAATTTCCATACGGAAATAATTTGTACCATGTGTTCCTCTAAATAAGCAAACAAATTTAGATTTTCTTTGAACTAAAACCCTGTTACAGTAACAGAAAATCTCATTTCCTTAGTGTAAATGATTCCACATGATGTTTATCACTATGGTCCATTTGACTTCTATAAATCTTCAGAAAAAAATTCTTAAAAATCCAGTTTTCAAATCAAACGAACTCTGACAAGTAATTTAAAAAATGTTGGTCCATTATTAAAAACGTTGCCCATTAGGTCTCTATGTTAATTATATTTTCTAAAGTGCAAAAATCTTAATGGAGTAAGTACAAATAGTGTAAGAGCCCAACCATCAAAACAAAATAACAGACATGTGCTTTCAATGTATATTTCATTGTACCATGTGACATAGGACATTTAAATATTAAAAGGCTACTCCTTAATTGACCATTAAGGAGATAGTCAATTGTTATTGATGTCCTTTAATATTGATATGTCCTATATGTCACATGGTACAGTCTGTTATTTGTACTCACTCCTACCAGACTTTTACACTTCAGAAAATATAATTAACACAGAGACCTAATGGATAACTTTTTTAAGAATGTGACCAAAAATTTTGAAATTAATTGTCAGTAAATGTTGATTTGAAAACTAGATTTTTAAGAGTTTTTTTCTGAAGATTTACAGAAGTCAAATGGACTATAACTGATATTAACCCTATAAGAAGTATCAATTGTGATATTTCATCAGAGTAATGGTCATAATTAACCTTCTTTATAGCTAATAGTCCATTAACTCTAAGCATTCACCAACCTGCTTTTGTACTATTCTTGTTTATGGAGACCTTACTTCTATGAAAGTATGTGGTAATTTTAGTTTAGTTTAAAATCTGAGATGTTCTGTTGTTTGTGTTTATTAAATATGAGTATCAAGGGGGGAAGGTTGGGATCACATTAACAAGTTTCCCTCAGCCACATTTCTGTGTCTCCCAAGCCTCGACACAGATTTCTTTCCTTTGGTTTCAGTGGTCATTTGAGTGTTTAGGTTTGTTTGCTATAGCAAATGTCATTGGTTATATTGTTGATCAACATATTTTTTATTTAAATATTATAATAGTGACATTTCCCAACCACTAAAGACATATACCTCATCATGCACTCTACTCTGTTCTCTGATCTGAGTCTCTAGTCGTGTGATCAGATCTTCTAAACGTCTTCTTTCATTATCATTGTCATCCTGCTGCTTTCTAAGTCTTTCTTGTAAAACTGTCAATAACATGAATGTTACAATTTCGCATGACTAATAAATATCAAGTTTAAATATATTCAAATTAGAAGCGTCTATTTAGTTACATTTTCAAAATTTTCAACTGAATGAGCATAGTCAGTTATCAACATTCACATTTAGGATATTGAATTGAATTGTAATATTTTCTACAGTTCATATTTAGGATTTTAAACTTGAAAATTTGTCTATCTTACTTTTTAATTGTTCATCCTTAGATCTAATGGCTATCTCTCGTTCATCCATCCCCATACTGTGCCATTGGTCTAACTTTTTCTGAAGTTCCCCAACATCTCTAGCATTTGTTTGTATCATCCCAACAGCTACTGCCAGAGATCTATGGAATATATAACAAATTTGTTAAAAAAAAACTACAAATATACCATCAAACCAGTTCATCTTTGGGATAAAGAAAAAGTGTCCTTATAAAACAGGTGACATCTTAAAAGAGGTTCAATTCATATGAAATTTTCTATGACAGGACAAGAAAAAGGTGACCTTTTAATACAGGTGACTGCTTAATAGAGGTGACTGCATGGTCAGGTTTGACTGTACATGATTTAAACATTGGTGTCCTCATTAAAGGCCAATTTTACCCATTAATATACATGTACAGTGGGTTATACATATATAAACAAAAACAGTATCTTGTACCTACATGAAATCTTTTGAAGTATGATTATTATTTCAAATTTCGACAAGTATCAAATTATCTTTAATTCTAACATGACGTCCTTCATTGGCTATGTAAATAATACAGTGATAAAACTCACGATATATTTTAATTCGCTCATGCGTATTGACGAACAAATTACAAACATAATTTCCTAGTGAATTTATGTATTTATACAGCACTGTGGTGCATAGCAAACATAAAAATTCCCGTATTGTTTTTACCTATATTTTTCCGGAATAAATACTTAGACAACCATCAATGGACTTTGACTTTTGAAATTTAACATCTTCCGGAAGTCGTTTACAAAGAACGCAGATGACATTGAAACACATGGTTACTGATTTATTTTTAAGATTTTGTGAGCATTTTACTTGTTTAAGTTGCTAAATTCAAAATGCCATTAAATTGGAAAATATCAGTAACTTCATAGCATCACAGTCTATTTATACATAAAAGAAAAACAACTGTAAACTGTAAAACATGAAGGTTAGTGAATTTTGTTATGAAATGCATTTCCATTACCGACATCCACTTAAAAAAATAAGTTAGATTTTTCCTACTAGAATCGAAATAATTCATGGAAGCCAGATTTTTTTATCACGTTTTAACATGGGTAACATTATTTTCGTTGCATTTTATCCCTCGCTAACGCTCAGGAAAAAATGTGTACGAAAATAATGCTACCCATGTTAAAACTGTATACAAACTCTGGCTTCCATGAATTATTTCTTAAATAGACACACAATTAATCTATCAGTAAATTACATATTAAATTTAATTCAAAGTACAGTTGAATCTCGTTATCTTGAAGTTCATAGCACCATTGCAAAATTTTGAGTTATCCAAAATTCGACTTAAGGGGAGTAAGGGATCAAGTAAGACAGGCAACTCTAGATCTGATGCGATAACACTGGATGCCACGCTTTTGCCACCTTGACAGGTTTGTTAATTGTATTATTTGATATTTTTGACATAACGAACATAATTTGAATTGATTTGTATATTAGGGACTGAAAAGCTACTTTGAGATATTCAAAATTTCGACACATCAAATTTGTGAAAAGAGGAGTAAATTAAGTTGAAAAGCACTAAAGTTTAAAAGTCAAACAGGACTTAAGAAAATTTCTGACTTCACCCAATTTTGAGTAAACCAAACTTGACATAATTAGATTCAACTGTAGCTTAAAAATACAACTGCAATAATTTATCATTCACACACACACATACTTGTATATGACTTCCAGTATTTTAAACAATTAACTGCATAAATATTTCAATATAATTTTAAAAATAACTAACTTGGTTGTATCATGTGATATAGCCACAGCTTCTATTTGGCTATCTTTAGCAGTTTTCAATCTAATTAAGGATTCTTCATGGTCCTTCCTTAACTGCTCAATAGCACTTCTACAAAATTATATACAAAAATACAAATATTATTTAAATAATTTATTTTTACAAAAGTTATACATACATGTAGAAACGTAGAATACAATCCATGTAAATGTAGATAATTTGAGGATAACTACATAAAAAGGGACAGATTCATTAAATGTTTGTATATTACATTAATTTCAGGTTTGATGGTCTGGGAATCTGCACAAAAACACTCAGAGCATTCCTAGATGTCTCAGTTAAGGTACAAAGTAAACAAACCTCTGCCTTAATTAGATCTGAACCTATAACTCATCAGTATATAAAACTATAATAAATTAATAAACAAATGATCACATTAGGTGACTGAATCCTATCGTACATCTAAAACTGAAGATGTAGCTAAAAACTTTTAGATCTTACCAGGCCAATGGCTATCAGTATATTTCATGAAAATTTATAATTTTTATTTGTCAAATGAATAGACCATTTGCACATTTCCAACTTGATTCTAAAGTCCATGTTTTTACACAAGTTATTTCCCTTTTATGCAGATAAAACGGTGCCCTTTCATGTAGAGTTGGTAAGAAAATAACATATATTTTTTCCCATAATTTGTACAAAATATAATGTTGTTACAACTGCTATAAAACTAATATCTGAAATTTTACAAGGTTCAAATATCTAGAAATTATTAGAAATTCTAACATGACCTCCTTCTTTCGCTTTGTTAACAAACGAGCGAGTTATCCATTTGGTATAATCTCATTAGCACATGTACCGGTGAATGTGACTGACTTTTCCATTGGCAGCATAAATTGTGTGCGACATTTTCCGCAAATGTAAATATAAATTACCGTCTTCCAATCAAAGTATACTTCCTTATTTGTACTCTTAGACATATCAGAATCGAAATAAATCATGGAAGCCAGAATGTGTTTTGAGTTTTAACATGGATTGGTGGATATTAGTAAATTTTATCCCTCGCTTATGGCTCGGGATAAAATACTAATATCCGCCAATCCATGTTAAAACTCCCAACACATTCTGGCTACCATGATTTATTTCTTAATTATACTCGAAGTTCTTTGTCCTTCCGTTGCTCTTGCTCAATGAGTACCATGTGCCCATAGTAAGGGAAATAACTCCTATGAAAACATAAGATTTTTAAATCAAATCGGGAACATGCAAAATTCCTTATCTTTAACAGTCAATATGAAGTCATGTAGACCTTAAGACAATACGTAACAAGTTTGTATTAATTGTTTCATTGTATTTTATCCATTAAATTAAATTGTAAGTCATACCTATGGTGTTCTTTAATTCTACTTAAATCTTCCATCTTTTCTCTCTCCATTTCTTCTATCTTTTTAAAGTTTTGAGTTATAATGTCAGATTTATCCTGCTCAAAATTCCTGATTTTGGTCAGGTGTTGTTCCATCAAATATTCATTTTCTTCTCTTAATCTAAAAAAAATATGATTAAAAAAAAAATTAAATACAAATATGACGTCTTTGTGGTAAGATAATAATGAGTGGATATCTAAAAAAAAAATACAAATCCTTTGTAGTGGTATTAAGATAATTTACAATCCTTTAAATCAATATACTTTCATAGAAAACTCTTTATGGCATCAAAAATCTTGATCATTTTTTATTATTATTTTCTCTTTTAAGAAAAAAGAAAATTATTAACATCTGGTTGCCAGAATTGCTTCTTTATACAAATTCAATAAATATTTCTGTTCTCTATCTGAATAGATATAGAAGTCCACACTGAAAAACTATTTTTTTAAATCTTGGTAAAAAAACTAAAAATTACCTATTATAATCTTCAGCAGATACAGAATAGTAGAATGGCAAGGATAAGATACATCCATGCTATATGTTTTATAAAGTTATTTAAAATTATGATATAATTTTCAAAACTGATCAGACATATGAGAACTGAGGGGTTAGGGGATAGGGTTTTGGTGTTTAATGCCACTTTCAACAATATTTCAGCTATATCGAGGAGGTCAGCTTTATTGATGAAGGAAACCAGAGTACACAGAAAAAACCACCGGCACGTCGCAAGTCAGTGACAAACTTTATCACATAATGTATCGAGTACACCTCTCCATGAGTGGGATTCGAACTATCAAATTTCGTGGTGATAGGTACTGATTGCACAGGTAGTTGTAAATCCAACTACCATACAATAACAACCAAGAACACCTTTTGACATAATATATTTATGATAGATAAAGATGTACCATGTTGACCCCCTATCTGGCTTTATTTCACCAAGATTAGTTACCTCTTTTCTTTACTTGTATGAGTTTCCTCTAACATCTTTAACCTTGTACTGAAAACAAATTCAACGTTTAAATATTTTTTCAGTGAATAGTACATATGGGTTGATAGATTGAAATGGACAAAATATCAGTGAAAAAAACAAAAATAAATAACATGACATACAATATAAGAAATGCACTTGCTGTGATATGAAATAAAGATATTGTTTAAGTGAAATTAACGATTGTAAATTTTATTTTTGGCCTTTTAAGACCATGTTAGCACTGTCTAATACATGCAACAAATTCATTCTCAATAGAAATGTCTTGGAGTGATTGATATTTAATACCAAGCGAGCACTTTTTCAACTATATTATGTTAAAAACAAGGTGCATTCAATGAAATAATAATGAAGGTACACTTCGTACTAGACCAACACGCTTAGTTGGATTTATATAGTGCTAGCTCACTGAAACAACAGGTCTACTCCGACACATTATCCTGATTCCAAGCCAGCCAGTCTTTGTTCTTACTCCATAGTGCTGAGTGCTGAGTGCTGAGTAGAGAATCAGCAGATATAAATTTTATATTCTTTGACTTGACCAGTCCAGGCCTCAAACACAAGATCTACCACACTTGAAGTAAACATGCTAACCATTACACAACCGATGCGATTTGTTCTTCGAATATGCTGTAAAGCACAGAAGTAGTTAACTAAAATTACTAAACATAGTATTAACCATTAACTTTTCCATGGGGTTTGATGCAGAAATATTTCACTATTGTTTCTTACTTGTCAGAGTTTGACTATTGTTTCTTACTTGTCAGAGTTT